>OY731403.1:80735347-80925905 GCA_963425845.1 Sphenostylis stenocarpa | reverse complement strand
TATAAAACACCGGTGATATCTTTCTTAACCTTTCTCTATTTTAATTCTGTCGCTTTATTTATATTGATTGATTGCTTTGTGATTTAAGAACAGATCTGAAATCTTATTTTTACAAATAGATAATCTGTTAATTGCGAAAAACTTTCAAAGATCAATTCACCCCCCCTCTTGATCTAAAACTACTTTTCTAACAGTCGGGCAAGATTTAGGGTCTACAGCTGCCCCCCCTTCACCTGACTAGCCGACTGTTGGCCTGTGATGCCAATAAGATCGGCTGGAGGGTGAAGGAGTTAACCCTCTTGCCCAGTTTCCCTTCGGATGCTGCGTCTTGTGGCGGCTGATCTTATGGGAAAAATTGTTGTGCACCTCCAGGATGCTCCTTCTGACGGTAGCCGATCCCTTCGATTGACACAGGGTACACCCTCAGGATACTCCTTATGACGGTGGTCGATCCTTCGGTTGATGGGTATGAACCCCCCATCAGGCTGGTAGTTGCAGTCCACTGTGCGTAGGACTGGTTGAGTATAAACCCCCCATCAGGCTGATAACTGCAGTCCACTATGCGTAGGTATGGATGAGTATAAACCCCCCATCAGGCTGGTAACTGTGACTTACTGGTCTGACTTGTGTACAGATCAGGCGCACTCGGTGCGCAAGTTGATGGGTATGAACCCCCCATCAGGATGGTATAGTCCACTGTGTAGGACTGGTGGTGATGACGGCTTACTGCTCAGTAGTTCATGCGCCGGTTCCATGGGGAGTGTTTTCTGTTTTGGTAAATATTTTTGGACCTTTCTGGTAAAGTCTTCCGGTGTGTCGGGGATTCTTTGATTTTTGGTTCATCCAGCTTGTTGATTGTTGGGGATTCTTTGTTTTGATCCTTTGGTATTTGTCATCCGACTTTGCTGGTTGTCGAGGATTTTTTATGAGTGCCTCTTAGGTAGGCAGGAATCCTCTGGGGATTTGTTGATCTTGGTGACACCTCTTGAGTAAGCGGATATCCATTAAAAATTTGTTGATTTTGATGATGCCTCTGAGCAAGCAGATACTCCATTGAGTTTCTGGTAATGCCTCTGAGTAGGTAGATGCTTCATCGGAAGTGAAGACTTTTGGCTGCATTTGTTTTGCCTCTGACTAGGCTGATATTCCCTTATAGGGATGCTGGCTCTTGCTTGCCAGGTCTTGCCTATGTGTAGGCAAATGACATTCTGAGGATGAATATGAAGTTTTGCCTTTGTCATAGGCTCACTGGGGATGATTTTTCTCTTTTTGATGATCCACCGGGGATTGATTGCCTTCCCGAGGATCTATTTTTGGTTTGCCCCCCTGGGGGATGGAGTTTTGACTCCTTGTTAGATGTTGGTGTGAGCTGGCTTTGTGATGCTCTTATTGGGGAATGGACATTCCGTTTATCTAAAAGTTGGGATTTTTATTTAATTTTGCCTTTTTCCACGATTTATCTCTTTTTTATCGTGATTTTGAAATTTGACTTTTTCTTTTCTGATAATGCATGTGCCTTTTTACTTTTTAATTTCTTTTATGCACGCAAAATTTTTCTTCTTGCAGGGGATTTCCCGCTTGGGGGTTTATTGGCCTTCCATTGTCATGGCCTTTCTTTTTGGGCATCCTTTTGGGGATGAAGGGTTTTCTTTTTGGTTATCTACTAGGGAATTAGTTGACTTCCTGGGGATCTGATTTTTTTCTGGGGGATGGAGTTTTTGAAAGTGATCCTAGCAAAGATCTCATTGATTTGATGAAGTCAAAGATAAAGTCAAGGGTCAACTCTGCAGCTGTCAAACAAGTCACTCAGAACAAAGGAGCTGAAGACTTAGTGTGTCTTAACAGAAAGCTTAGGTAAAACCACTTTACCTTTTCCACTGCATAAAGCTTCTTCACTCCATTTGCAAAATGCCTCAAAAATAGTTTTAAACAAATCAAACAAAAGCATTTTGACAAAGAACTTTCTTAACAATGTTTTTAACTGATATAGTTTTGAAAGAAACAATTAAAAACACTTAGAATGTTTTAAAAAGTGTTTTTACAGTATTTTAATTGATACAAACTTCTTTTAATCGATTAAAACTCTTTATGACCGATTAGAATTCGAATATAATAGGTCAGAATGCAATATAATCGATCAGATCTTAAATATGAGCGATCAGAATTATATGAATCGATTAAAACACGTTTCAATCGATTAAAATCACTTTGGATGTCAGGATGATCGATCAGAATGAGATTATGACCGATCAGAGTTGGATATGATCGATCAGAATTGAATTATGACCGATCAGATCTGTTTCAATCGATTAAAGCGTATTTCAATCGATTAAAATAACTTAGAAAATCTTTTCAATCGATTAAAGCGTATTTCAACCGATTAAAACAACTTAGAAAAATTACAGTGCAGGTTTTTAATCGATTAAAACGACTTTATATCAGCTAAAATAACTTGGAAAGTTTTATAAAGAGGTTTTTAAACAAATCAATCGATTAATACGTGATTCAATCGATTGTTTTATACTTAGAAAATGTTTGTAAAACGGTTTAACTGATAAAAACGTGGTCGTATCAACTAAAACATTTTCTGTTAAAGATCAAGAATGCATTAATGGGTTGAAATGACTTTTAACAGATTGTAACGGCTATTTCAACAGATTAAAACAAACTTTCAACAGATTAATTAATGCAGCAGATTTGAAAATACTCTTTTATAAACAGAATTGCTTGAAACTTTTAAAAAGAGATTGAATATCAGTTTTTACACAATTCAAGCAATCAATACAAGCAACTATTAGCATTCTTTTCAAGAAAGATACACAACTATTTTTGTGAACTTCTTTTGAAATCTTTCTTGAGGCATATTGCATCCTTTGAAGAAGAAACTTACTGTGGATTAGAGTAATCCGGTTTGAGCTTTCTAAGTCTCTTCTTTGTAAATTCTTTTTCATTACTTTGTATTGTGTTGTACCTGGAATTTGGGTACAAGTTTTCTGCAGCTGTTGTAGAAAGTTGCCAAGAACTGGAATTTGGTTCTTGGTGGAAAGGTTAAAGCAAGAGCTGAAATTTGGTTCTTGTGTGTGGTGCCTGGAATTTGGGCACTTGGTTTCTCTGCTGGCTGGAATTTGGTTGCGGAGGTTTCCAAGAGCTGGAATTTGGTTCTTGGTGGAGAGTTAGAATAGGTGTAAGAGGGTGAGTCTGTAAAACATCTATTCTAGTGGAACCCAGCTGGAATTTGGTCGGAGTCCGGACGTAGCCCTGGTATTGGGTGAACCAGTATAAAATTACCGGTGAAATCTTTCCTAACCTTTCTCTCTTTAATTTCTGCTGCTGCACTTAAACTGTTTGATTGCTTTGTGATTTGTGAATTGATAAGTAATCTTAATTTTCGGATTAGATAATCTGTGTATTGCGAAAAACTTTCAAAAATCAATTCACCCCCCCTCTTGATTTAAAACTACTTTTCTAACAGTTTTGGCTCCTTGATTGATGTTAATGCGAGCTAAACTTGTGAAGATCTTATTCTACTGAGGGATGAGAATTTCTGATTCATTCTTTTTGTAGACTTTTCTGGGGAGCTTCACTTGGGAATTTTATTCGGCCTTCTCTGTCATGACCTTTTTTGTCATCTGCTGGAGATGAAGGGTTTTCTTTTCTCTTCTTGTCTCTTCTTTCTTTTTGTTGATCCCTTGATGGTTTGGATTCTTTTGACTGTTGATGATTATGGGCTTTTGAAGCCTTTATTCTCCATTGGGAAATGTGGCGAAGACTTTGGGTGAGTGTGCTTGATGACTCATGTGGTGGCGATGTTGAGCCGCAGGGTAAATTTTGTGTTGCCTTTGGAGTAGGCAAGGATCCGCTTGGGGATAACTAAGCCTTTCCGTTGGCTTTTCTTTTATGATGTCTGATGATTGTGCCCTCTATTATTGGGTTGAAAAATGACGACTGGAGCTTTGGCTTCTGGAAGCTTCTTATTTCTTCTAAGCTTATTTGATGATGACAACGCGCTCTTCTTTCTTGAGGGAGAGCAATGTTTGAAGACTTCTTATATGTGCCTTCTTTTTCTGGGTAGAAGGATGGTAGCTGGAGCTCTTGATTTTCGGAAGCTCTTATTCTGATGAGTCGCTTGATTGACGACTTGCTCTGTTTTCTTGAGGGCATTATTTGGAGAGTTGGTCTCGGTGATCCTGTTTTCAATCACAATCATGGAGCTAGTCTCCTTATATGCATGAATGCTTTTCATTTTTTTTTGTTTTTTATCTGAAGTAATTTTTATTTCTTTCATTTTTTATCTTGACAAAGTCGTTTTGTGCGACTACTTGTGTGTGGATGCCCTAAATGCAATCTATTCTTTTATTTGATGCATCTAGAGAAGTAACTGGCATTCTCCTGCTGGAATTTCATGATTATAATGAAGGGCCCCTCTCTTTTATTCATTTTTTTTGTTTAGCCCTGTCTTTTGCCTAGACCACCCTTTTGGGGTTTTCGGTCTAGTGAGTTGCCTTAATTTTTGTCTAAGGTATCTTAGCGGGCTTTTTCCTTTTTATGAATACCCTAACTTTTGCCTAAAGTGCCTTTTGCAGGTTTTCGATCTAGCAGGCTACCTTAACTTTTGCCTAAGAATATCCTAGTAGGCATTATTTTTTATTTTTATTTTTCTCATTTCTCTTTTCTCTTTTATTTTTGAGAGAAAGGACCTTATGCATGTGTGCAATGTTCGTGATATGCATCCTATAATACTATTTCAATTAATTTTTCAAAAGGATTAACCAATGTGCTTTTACTTTTGATGAGCTTCTGACGTTATGTGCTTTGTCAACATGATAGGCTGTACCGATTTTGCCGTCTCAATTTTTCCATGACCGAAGAATGATTGTGTTGATTGTAGAGTGACTTGTCATGTTAGTGCGCCCCTCCCTTTCTTTGGGGATGTCAATCCTCCTATTGATTACTATCTCCACATTTCCCTACTACTTACTAGATTGTCGTAGTGGTAAGGGTCAAGAGAAAAGAAGGAAGAAGATATTTAATTCAAGGGCTTGTGTTTTAGAAGTGTTTCATTTTGACAAAAAATGGTTTTTGTAAGCACGGCTAGCCAAGGTTGGTTAGAGTGTTTAGGCTAATTTAAAGAACGTTTTGTTTATGGAATAGCGTCTTATTCTATGGCGCTTGCTATGACTGATTGACTTCCCTAGTTCGCCCTTTGGGTTTTTAGCCTAGGATGTTATGTTTTGTTTTGTCCTAACTTTTGTCTAGGTTTCTTTTTTCTTGCTTTGGAAACCCTGCGGACTTTATTTTGTAACCCTAATTTTTGCCTAGGCTACCCTTTATGGTTGTTCGGGTTTCCTAGCGGGTTTACCCTAACTTTTACGTAGCCCCCTTTGGTGGGTTTCCTACTAGGTATCTTGCCCTCTCTTTTTGGCCTTTGGCTTCTATTGGCTTATTTTGATTTTCTTTTCTCTTTGTACAACATTGGTGAAACACAACTTTATTATGATGAGGTGGAACCTTATTTTGTGTTTCTAGTCAATCAGTGATGATGAATTTGACTTTTATTTTGGTCAATGGCACAATTTGATTACTTTGATGTGTTTTGAAAACGTTTGCTTAAACATGGTTATTAATGAGGTTTAGATATGAATAGCAAGAGGAGAAGCAGATAGTAAGAATGAAATTCTTTGTAATTAATAGGGAAATATGTGCCCTAAAATGCTCGAGGGTTGGGCTAGTCTCGAGGAGTAATCTCTGATAGTCATTAGATTTACAAACCCTAAGAATCAGAAGGAGAACACCTAATGACTAAAGCCGCTTTTGACGCTTGAACCCCTTTATTTGGGAAAATCTAATTCAAGGTATGGAGGGGAGACTTCCCTTTTCTCCGTGCAACTTGATCCTTTGTAGGGTAATGCTTTAAAGGATTATCTTTAAAATCTGATGGTTCCCTTATTCCTTAAGAGTTTCTAATGAGCCCTTGGTTTGGGCGGCATCCATATTACTTCATCATGTGGGTCACCGTCATATTGTTGGGGAAGTCTTTTCATATTGGTAAAAGATATTTCAAAGGTCCCCTTCAGTCGCTTTCATTCAAGGTAGGGCAGACGACTTGTTGATCTGAATGTCGTCTTTAGCTCAAACCGTGACCAGTTTGTCGTCTACCGTGAGTTTGTCTCTTTGGCGGAGCGTTTGAAAGAACTGTCTCAGCGTCGTGAATCCAAAGTCTATTCAATTTCCTCTTTGGATTATGTTTCTCTTCGATCTTATTATTTTTCCTTTATTTTTGGGAGCATTGTCTTGTAGCTCCTCGGGGGAGTAGATTCTTCTACTTCTAATCCTGCCCCCCAATGTCGGCTATGTTAGAAAAGTAGTTTTAGATCAAGAGGGGGGGGGGTGAATTGATCTTTGAAAGTTTTTCGCAAATAACAGATTATCTATTTGTAAAAATAAGATTTCAGATCTGTTCTTGAATCACAAAGCAATCAATCAAATATAAACGCAGCGACAGAATTAAAGGAGAGAAAGGTTAAGAAAGATATCACCGGTGTTTTATACTGGTTCACCCAATACCAGGGCTACATCCAAGTCTCCAACCAAATTCCACTGGGTTCCACTAGATCAAATGTTTTACGGACTTACAATCTTACACTTAATCTACCACAAGAACCAAATTCCAGTTCCTGCACTCAACCTCTCACCAAGAACCAAATTCCAGTTGCAGAGAAACCAGTGCCCAAATTCCAGGCACCAAACAATACAAAAAGAATGTAAAGAAATGAAAAAGAAGAAACTAGAATGCTCAAACCAGTTTATGCAATTCTGCTGTAAGTGTTTCTTCTTCATGAAAAAATCAAGTTGCCTCAAGAAAGATTTTCAAAGAACTTCTCAAAAACTGACGCGAATCTTTCTTGAAAAGATGCTAAAGTTTGCTTGCTTGATTGCTTAAGATTGATGTTCAAAAATGTTGTGTTTGAAATGTTCAAGCCAAACTGTTTTTATAGAAGATTTTCAAAACTGCTGGTTTAATCAATCTGTTAAAAGATTTTTTTAATCTGTTAAAAGGGTAGTTTTAATCTATTAAAACTTCTTTTAATCCATTAATACGTTCTTGATTCTTTAACAGATTTGTTTTAACTGATACGACAACGTTTATATCAATTAAAACACTTTACAAAAAAAATCTTCTAATTTGATTTAATCGATTGTTTCGTGATTCAATCGATTAATATACTCGCAAAACTTTCTTGTAAAACTTTCCAAGTTATTTTAACTGATAAAAATAAGTTTTAATCGATTAAAACGCTTTGTAGAAATTTTCTAAGTTGTTTTAATCGATTGAAACGAGATTTAATCGATTAAAAGAGTTTTGATCGGTCATAACTAAATTCTGATCGATCATAACTGATTCTGATCGGTCATAACTCAATTCTGATCGATCATATCTGATTCTGATTGGTCATAATTGCATTCTGATCGATCATCCTAAATGTTAAGTGGATTTAATCGATTAAAACCAAGTTGTATCGATTAAAATACTGCAAAAACACTTCTCTGAACATTCTAAGTGAATTTAATCGGTTATTTCAAAATTGTATCAGTTAAAAACTTGTTTAAGAAAGCTTTTATCAAAATACTTTGTTTTTAACTTGTTTAAACGATTTTAGAGGCATTTTGCAAAATCTTTTAAGTGAAGAAACCTCATGCAGCAGAAAAGATAAAATTGATTATACCTAAGCATAGCAGCGGACACACTAATCTCTCTACTCTTTTATCTAAGTGACTGTTGACCGCTACAAAGTTGACTTTGACTTTATCTTTGACTTCATCAAATCAACAGGATCTTTGTCAGAGTATTTCAATAAGATCTTCATCACTTACAGTCTCCCCCTATTTGATGAAGACAAACACCACTTTGAATAATAACTCTGCAAGAGAAGTCACTTGATAAAACAGATTAGTTAGAATTAAAATAAATGAATTATTTTCCTATTTCTCCCCCTAAATTGTTGCTTCCTAACTAAAGAATTATTTCTGATTAAAAGTAAAGCAACTAAAGCAACTATTCTCCCCCTTTTGACTTCATAAAAAAAAAAAAAATAGGGGACATGAGAGAAACAATGCATAGGTATGTATTGAAAAGATTTTGAAAATAGAAAAAACGAAAAATACGATACTTTACTCATGTAAAGATCAATAAAAGTTTATTCAAACTTATCTTCATTAACACGTTTGTAATGAATACAATTAATACGTGTAAAGATAAGGGAATCACGCTTTAGTAGCATGTTACAAGAACAGCCATTAACTAAAGCCTTTAATTTTTCTTTCTAGAATAAAAATCGATTAAAAACAGGATAAAATCGATTAAAAAGTTCATGTTTAATGATTTTAATCGATTGAAATAAAGGTTTAATCGATTAAAATAGTGAAGGACTTTGAAATATAAGATATAAGTGCATTTAATCGATTATTTCGACATTTAATCGTTTAAAATAGTAAGGAAAAATGTTGTATAAATTCTTTTAATCGATTTAAAAGATTTTTTATTGATTAAAACAACCAGTTTTTGGAATCTAAGTAATGTTTGATGCATCTAAAATGCCTAATTCAATGCGAATTTTGAAAAACCGATCACGAGCAAGAGGTTTTGTAAAAATATCTGCTAGTTGTTTTCAGTTTCTATAAAGAAGATTTCGCAATCACCTTTCAAAACATGATCTCTAATGAAATGATGTCTAATTTCTATATGCTTTATCCTAGAATGTTGGATTGGATTTTTAGTTAACATAATGGCACTAGTATTATCACACAAGAGAGGAATTTTTCTGAGAATTAAACCATAATTCTCAAGCTGTTGTTTGATCCAAAGAGATTGAGCACAACAACTTTCAGCTGCAATGTATTCTCGCTTCAGTCGTAGAAAGAGCAACACATGACTCGCTTTTCATCGTGCCATGAAATTAGACTGCTTCCAAGGAGATGACAAGTGCCACCGGTGCTTTTCCTGTCAAGCTTACAACCTCGCAAAATCTGAGTCGAGTATCCAACTAGATTTAGTTTTGACTCACCTGGATACCATAACCCAACATTTAAAGTTCCCTTAAGATATTTGAGGATTCTTTTTGCAGCAGTAAGATGAGACTCTTTTGGTGTAGATTGGAACCTGGCACACATACAAACACTGAACATAATGTCAGGTCTACTAGCTGTTAAATATAGCAAAGAACCAATAAGCCCTCTATATTTAGTTTCATCAACAGATTTTCCTTTTTCATCAGAATCAAGATAGCAATTTGTGGACATAGGTGTTGATGCCTCCTTGCAGTGTTCCATCTCAAATTTCTTTAAGAGTTCTGTGCAGTATTTGGATTGATGAAGAAAGCTTCCTTCTTGAAGTTGTTTAACTTGTAATCCAAGAAAGTAGTTAAGTTCCCCCATCATAGACATCTCAAACTCTCCCTGCATATCTTTGATGAAATCTTTACATAAAGACTCATTAGTAGCTCCAAATATGATGTCATCAACGTATACTTGAACCAGAATTACATCATTATTCAATTTCTTTAGAAATAAAGTTTTGTCAACCAAACCTCTTTGATAGCCCTTTGAAATAAGAAAGTTACTTAACCTTTCATACCATTGTCTTGGGGCTTGTTTGAGACCATACAAAGCTTTCTTCAATCTATAAACATATTCTGGATGAATATGATCTTCAAACCCAGGTGGTTGGGTAACAAAAACTTCTTCATTCAAGTAGCCATTCAAGAAAGCGCTTTTGACATCCATTTGAAATAACCTGAAATTTTTAATTGAAGCATAGGCAAGTAATAGTCTAACAACTTCTAATCTAGCAACTAGAGCATATGTTTCATCAAAATCAATTCCTTCTTGCTGATTATACCCTTTAGCAACTAATCTGGCCTTGTTTCTAGTTATTATGCCGTTTTCATCCATTTTATTCCTAAAAACCCATTTTGTTCCTACAATATTGGCATTGTCTGGTTTTGGAATTAATTCCCATACCTCATTTCTTGTAAATTGATTTAATTCATCATGCATAGCATTAATCCAGTTATTATCCTTTAATGCATCAGATATGTTTTTAGGTTCAATTTGAGATACAAATGCCATGTGATTGCAAAACTTATTTAGAGATCTTCTAGTGGAAACTCCCTGATTTATTTCACCAATGATGTTGTCAATTGAAAGGTTTCTTGGAGTTTTCCATTCCTTGGGCAATTCCTCTTCAGTTTCTTCAATTTCTTCAATCTGTTTTTGAGAAACTGTTGGTTCTGGCAGTTTTAACTGATACATTTTATCAGTTAAAATGTCTTCCTCTGTACTATATTCAGAAATTTTCTGCATATTCGGGTTAGTCTCATCAAATATAACATGGACAGATTCTTCTACAGTATTTAGCCTTTTATTAAAGATTCTATAAGCATGGCTATTTAATGAATACCCCAAGAATATACCTTCATCAGATTTGGAATCAAACTTTCCAAGATTTTCTTTTCCATTGTTTAAGATGAAAACTTTACTTCAAAATACTCTAAAATAGTTAATGTTTGGCTTTTTACCTTTGAATAATTCATAAGGGGTTTTCTTAAGAAAAGGTCTAATTAAAACACGGTTTAATACATGGCAAGCAGTGCTAACAGCATCTGCCCAAAAATATTTTGGTAGTGCTTTCTCATTAAGCATTGCCTTAGCAAGCTCTTCAAGGGAACGGTTTTTCCTTTCAACTACACCATTCTCGTTGAGGAGTTCTAGGAGCAGTAAAAATTATGTTTGATACCATGTTTATCACAAAATTTATCAAAATTTTCGTTTGAAAATTCTCCCCATGATCACTTTGAATACAAGAGATAAAATAGCCTTTTTCATTTTGAATTTGTTTCGCAAATTTCTTAAACAAATGGAAAGTATCAGATTTTAATTTCAAAAACAATGTCCAGGTAAATCTTGAGTAGTCATCCACAATAACTAGTGCATATAGATTTCCTCCTAAGCTCATAGTTCTAGAAGGACCAAAGAGATCCATGTGCAAGAGTTCAAGAGGTCTAGATGTTGAAACAATATTTTTCTGTGAAAAAGATTTTTTGACTTGTTTCCCCTTTTGACATGCATCACATACTTTGTCTTTCACAAACTTGAGTTTAGGTAAGCCAATTACAAGATCTCTAGAAATCAATTTGTTTAGATGATTCATATGAATATGAGCTAACCTCCTATGCCATAACCAGGAATCATTCTCTTTAGAAATTAAGCAACAGTTCTTAGCAGAATTAGTATCTAACATGTAAATATTGTTGATCCTCTTACCAGTAATCATTACCTGTTCTGAGTCTGATTTGATAATTTGACATTCATTTTGCCCAAAGATAACTTTGTGTCCTTTATCACACAGCTGGCTAATACTAATCAAATTATGTTTTAAACCTTCAACATATAAAACATTGTTAATCATACCTGATTCTGCACATTTTATGTCACCTATTCCAAGAATCCTTCCTTTATTATTATCACCATAGACAACAGTCTCGCCATTCTTTAGTTTTAGATTGCAAAATTTTGTAATATCACCTGTCATGTGTTTGGAACAACCACTGTCAAGGTACCAGAGATCTTCATTTTGTCTTGCCTGAAATGAAATTTGTATAGTTGTAGTACAAAATGATACAGTGTTGAAATAAACAATTAATTCACGCATCGGAAGAATAATTTTAATCGATTTATTTGATACTCAATTGATTAATCAAGTTCTGGAGAGAATGTATCGAATAATAATCGATTTAAACGAGGAATAATCGGTTAATTTTATTCGTTAATGATTTTAACCGATATGAAACCATTTTAATCGATTAAAATAGTTAAACTATATTCCAAAGAACATTTTAATCGATTTATTCGTATTTTAACCAATTAAAACTGTACGGACAGTTCTTATGGTATTCTCTGTAAGTGATTTTAACCGATTAAAATATTTTTGTATCAATTAAAATACTCAGTCCGAGAATCCAGAGACAGAATTCGCTGATTTGATACACAGGGGCTTCCAGATTTTGTTCCTGCAAAACAGATTAGGCATATTTCTGGTACCCCTTTTTAATTACTGGGTCCAATTATGTTATATGAAGTGAATTTTTGGGAATCCACTTCATTCTACCTTTAGGTATGGCATATTTCTTAATTCTACAATATTTAACAGAATGCCCTTTTTTCATACAGTAAAAACATTTGACAAACGGAGACGAAACTTATTTACTATATACAAAATAATTTTTAAATGCTCTGGTTTTCTTTCCAATAGACGGTGTAAAACCTATGCCACCACGGTCAACAACTAATTTCTGAGAATTAAGTATCATATCAAGACTAGTCTTTCCTTGTGCTAGTTTAGCTGCAGTTTTTACTAAGTATGATACTTGTTTTTGTAACTCAGGACAATTTTTGCAATCTTTAATATTACACATGCAATCAGAATTATTATCTAATTCCAGATTTTCATTCTTGGTTTCTTCATCAACTATTTTCTTTTCAAGAATAGTGATCTTGTTTTCTAATAACCTATTCATGCTTTTTAATCTTTTGTTTTTAGTTTCTAATTTTTTTGCTACTGCATGTATTTCATAAAAAGCATCTTGTAATGAGCTATAATTCATAGAGTCAGAACTTACACTGGTTTTTGGTTAATCCGAGTTGACCATTAGGCATGTCTCTGTTGTTTCTTCATAGGTCATTTCAAGAATCTTCCACATTTGTGTAGCAGTCTGACAGTGTGCTATCCTGAAAAAATCGTTTCTGTTAAGTGCAGAAATGATAATATTTTTGGCAATACAATCATCCTGGATTAATTTCTTTTCATAGTCATTTAAGCTAGACCAATCTTTGTTAACGATATCAGTTTCTTGTTCAATTATATTCCAAACATTTATACTAACAGATTCAATAAAGATCTTCATCCTAATTTTCCAAAAAGGATAATCTGTTCCACAAAACAGTGGAGGTCTATCAATACAAGCACCCTCAGAAAATTTGTTTCCAGCCATGGATCGAAGAACTTGAATAACTTTCAAGCACCTCGCTCTGATGCCAATTGTTAGAAAAGTAGTTTTAGATCAAGAGGGGGGGTGAATTGATCTTTGAAAGTTTTTCGCAAATAACAGATTATCTATTTGTAAAAATAAGATTTCAGATCTGTTCTTGAATCACAAAGCAATCAATCAAATATAAACGCAGCGACAGAATTAAAGGAGAGAAAGGTTAAGAAAGATATCACCGGTGTTTTATACTGGTTCACCCAATACCAGGGCTACGTCCAGTCTCCAGCCAAATTCCAGCTGGGTTCCACTAGATCAAATGTTTTACAGACTTACAATCTTACACTTAATCTACCACAAGAACCAAATTCCAGTTCCTGCACTCAACCTCTCACCAAGAACCAAATTTCAGTTCTTGATAACCTCTACAACCAAATTCCAGTTGCAGAGAAACCAGTGCCCAAATTCAAGGCACCAAACAATACAAAAAGAATGTAAAGAAATGAAAAAGAAGAAACTAGAATGCTCAAACCAGTTTATGCAATTCTGCTATAAGTGTTTCTTCTTCAGGAAAAAATCAAGTTGCCTCAAGAAAGATTTTCAAAGAACTTCTCAAAAACTGACGCGAATCTTTCTTGAAAAGATGCTAAAGTTTGCTTGCTTGATTGCTTAAGATTGATGTTCAAAAATGTTGTGTTTGAAATGTTCAAGCCAAACTGTTTTTATAGAAGATTTTCAAAATTGCTGGTTTAATTAAAACTTCTTTTAATCCATTAATACGTTCTTGATTCTTTAACATATTTGTTTTAACTGATACGACAACGTTTATATCAATTAAAACACTTTACAAAAAAAATCTTCTAATTTGATTTAATCGATTGTTTCGTGATTCAATCGATTAATATACTGCAAAACTTTCTTGTAAAACTTTCCAAGTTATTTTAACTGATAAAAATAAGTTTTAATCGATTAAAACGCTTTGTAGAAATTTTCTAAGTTGTTTTAATCGATTGAAACGAGATTTAATCGATTAAAAGAGTTTTGATCGGTCATAACTAAATTCTGATCGATCATAACTGATTCTGATCGGTCATAACTCAATTCTGATCGATCATATCTGATTCTGATTGGTCATAATTGCATTCTGATCGATCATCCTAAATGTTAAGTGGATTTAATCGATTAAAACCAAGTTGTATCGATTAAAATACTGCAAAAACACTTCTCTGAACATTCTAAGTGAATTTAATCGGTTATTTCAAAATTGTATCAGTTAAAAACTTGTTTAAGAAAGCTTTTATCAAAATACTTTGTTTTTAACTTGTTTAAACGATTTTAGAGGCATTTTGCAAAATCTTTTAAGTGAAGAAACCTCATGCAGCAGAAAAGATAAAATTGATTATACCTAAGCATAGCAGCGGACACACTAATCTCTCTACTCTTTTATCTAAGTGACTGTTGACCGCTACAAAGTTGACTTTGACTTTATCTTTGACTTCATCAAATCAACAAGATCTTTGTCAGAGTATTTCAATAAGATCTTCATCACTTACAGGCTATGCTAGAGATATCCTTGTTAATGGGCAATGTTTTTGGTATCTCCATGGTACCACCTTATTCGATTCGAGGCGTGAACAAATGTAACGACATCCTTGCCCTCTCTTCCATATTTACTCAGATGACCGATGGTTGAGGCTTATTATCCTTCTTAGGCGGGTCAACCGTCGGGGAAAACTTGATGACAAAATGTTTTCTCTTCATCTTCTTTCGATTCGTGGAAAGCACATCGACTAATCCTTTCTTTTTATTATGTTATTATTGTTAAAGTGAGGATGAATGTATGAATGTATGAAAATTATGAATGCAATAGACAGTCGAGGGGATGATGAAAACAAACAATTTTATTTATTTCATCCAGAAGGTGTACACTCCTCAATGCAATGCTTTGAAGCACATTTTTAAAAGCGGAAAGCCTAAAGGAAACCATAAGCGGGTTAAAATTTCTATGCATTTTTCTTTTTTGACTTCCCGTGCAAATGTTCTATCCTCTTTACACGGTATTGAGGAATGTCCACTTTCTTCAACTGTCTACTACTAGATGCATGTTATGAGGATGAAGTTTGGTGGATGCATGTATGCAAGTGTTTGTTTTTTCCTAAACATTATCATGTTTTATTTTCTAACATGATGTATGATAGTGTTTGAGATTTTTGTATGCAGATGAGGGCATGAAGAATACCAGCCGATTTCTAGAATACAAAAAGAATTTTATTGTTTGAAATGAATGATTTATGGGATGTGTCGCCGCCGTCAAAACAAGGGCGGTCGGAGCGACGCGATGGTTCCAAATTTCCATTTTTCGCGTTTTTGTTGGTGGTTACAACGCCTTTAGGTTGTCCGATAACCGAGCTAAACCTAGGGGCAAGGTTTTCGAAAAGGAGTTCTTGGATTGTCCGATAACCGGGCTAAACCAAGAACTAGTTTTTGAAGGGTTCTTCTGGAGTCACCACCGACGTTTTTACCGGAAACATCGGAAAAGGAGTTAAAAAGGTGTTGGTTTTCAAAAAACCAACTTTGTTCATTAGAACCAGAGTTGGGTAAGGGAGTTAGTTACGTGTAAGGGAAGTCTTAGTTCCCTTACGACGCCCCTTTCGGGTTCCCTATGATGGGCTAGCTACTTTGGATAAATAACTAAACCGCTGAAAAATACGCTTTTACCCTTTATTTTGCGGAATTTAAAATTATGACTACATGACCCTAGTTTCTATTGCATAATTAGAATTAAAGCAGTAAAGTAGAGAGAGAGAGTAGGAACCTCCGAAGCGGGCTTTCTATTAATTCTTTGCAAAAATAGGGTGCTTTTTGGCAGCCCTTCACTCTTTACAGCACCGGAATCTCTCGAAAACGCTCTAAAATACTCTAGAAAACTCTCAGAAAATCCGGAAATGCTACAGAGGGGTTCTAGAAAGAGAATTTGGAGAATGGAAGAACTGTGTGAAATGAGGGGAATGACGCTCCTATTTATAGGGATTCGCGTCTGTCAGGTCGAGACGGGCCGTCTCGTCTGACAAGGTCAAGACGACCGTCTCGCCAATCGAGACGGACGTCTCGCCTTGCAGGAATGGCGAGACGGCGATCTCGAATCCGAGACGACAGTCTCGACCTTAAAAGGGGAAAATCCTTATTTTTGGGCCAAAAATCCCTCCTATCCTAGTATGGGGCCTAATAGTCTCTCCTAATGGCTTCTTAGGCTTCATCCATCTTCGAAAAGGAGGTCTTCTGGTCTTTATTATGAGGCCGGGCAAGATTTGGGTTCTACAGATTTGTCCTGCTGCGCCAAGGAGATCGATTGGAGGGTAAAGGAGTTGACCATCTTGCCCGGTTGTCCTTCAGACGTTCCGACTTGCGGCGGTTGATCTTCTGGAAAAAGGGTGTGCTTCCAGGATGCTTCTTCTAGCGATAGTTGATCCTTTTGGCTGATAAGTACGAACCCCTATCTGGTTTGACGAGTATGAACCCTCGTCCGGTAAGCCCCCTTTTGTAAGGCCTGATGAGTATACACCCCCATCTGGTGTTTGACGAGTATGAACCCCCGTCCGGTAAGCCTCCTTTTGTAAGGCCTGATGAGTATACATCCCCATCTGGTGTTATGCCTCCGAATGCTCCTTCTTGCGGTAGCCTATCCTTTGGCTGTGGTGGCGGCTTACTGCTCTAGCTCATGCGCCTGTGTTTGACGAGTATGAACCCCCGTCTGGTAAGCCTCCTTTTGTAAGGCCTGATGAGTATACACCCCCATCTAGTGTTATGCCTCCAGATGCTCCTTCTTGCGGTAGCCTATCCTTTGGCTGTGGTGGCGGCTTACTGCTCTAGCTCATGCGCCCAGCGCTGAGATGCGTTCTCTTGTCTTGGTTTGTCTTTTCTGGGAATTGTCATCCGGTCTGTGCCGGGGATTCTTTGATTTTTATCTTTTGGTAGTGGTCATCCAACTTTGCTGGTTGTCGGGAATTTTTGATGAGTGCCTCTTAGGTAGGTAGGAATCCTCTGGGGATTTTTTGATCTTGGTGAGGCCTCTTTAAGTAGGCAGATATCCATTGAAAAATTTGTTGATTTTGATGGTGCCTCTGAGAAGGCAGATACTCCATTGAGTTTTTGGTAATGCCTCTGAGTAGGCAGATGCTTCATTGGAAGTGAAGACTTTTGGCTGCATTTGTTTTGCCTCTGACTAGGCTGATATGGGGATACTAGCTCTTGCTTGCTTGCCAGGTCTTGCCTATGCATAGGCAAATGACATTCTGAGGATAAATATGAAGTTTTGCCTTTGCAGTAGGCTCACTGGGATGATCTTTCTTTTTGATTGATCCACCGGGGAATTGGTTGCCTTCCCGAGGATCTAATTTTGATTTCCCCTTGAGGGAATGGAGTTTTGACTCCTTGTTGGATGTTGTTGGTATGAGATGGCTTTGCCGATACTCTTGTTTCATTGGGATTTCTGATTCCTTCTTTTTCGTTGATTTTCCCTTTTCTACGATGACCCACTTAGGGATTTTATTGATTGCCTAAAAGTTAGGATTGATATCGCCTTTTTTTCGCGATTTATCTCTTTTTTATCGCGATTTTGAAATCTGGCTTTTTTATGGGGATAATGTGTAAGCCTTTTTACTTTTTAGTCTCTTTTTATTACGCTAGCTTTTTCCCTTCTTTTTTGGGGGGTCCACTAGGGATGACGTTTTATTTCTTTAGTGATCCACCAGGGAATTAGTTGACTTTCTGGGGATCTGATTTTTCTTTTCTAGGAATGAAGTCTTGGCTCCTTGCGAGCTATAATTGTGAAGCTCTTATTCCACTGGGGGATGGGAATTTCTGATTCCTTTTTGTAGAATTTTTTTGGAGATCCACTTGAGGATTTTTATTCGGCCCTCTTTGTCATGGCCTTTTTGGACATCCGCTGGGGATGCAAGGGTTTTCTTTTCTCTTTTTTTGTTGAGCCTTTGATGGTATGGAGATTGGACTCTTTTGATTGTTGATGATGATGGACTCTTGAAGCCTTTATTCTCCATTGGGGTGTGTGGAGGAGACTTTGGGTGAGTGTGCTCGATGACTCATGTAGTGGTAATGCTGAGCCGTGAGGAGTGTTTTTGTTTTGCCTTCGGAGTAGGAAGGGATCCTCTTGGGGATGACTAAGCCTTTCCGTCGGCTTTTCTTTTATGATGTCTGATGATTGTGCCCTCTTTTATTGGGTGATGATTGGAGCTTTGGCTTCTGGAAGCTTCTTATGACAACTCGCTCTTCTTTCTTGAGGGAGAGCAATGTTTGGAGACTTATTACTTTTTTGTGCCTTCTTTTCTGGGTAGAAGGATGGTAGCTGGAGCTCTTGATTTTCAGAAGCTCTTATTCTGCTTAGTCACTTGATTGACGACTGGCTCCGTTTTCTTGAGGGCATTATTTGGAGACTCAGTCTTAGTGATCCTGTTTTCAATCACAAACATGGAGCTAGTCTCCTTATATGCATGAATGCTTTTCGTTTTTTGTTATTTGTCTGAAGTAATTTTTATTTCTTTCATTTTTGACATTGACAAAGTCGTTTTGTGCGACTACTTGTGTGTGGATGCCCTAAATGCAATCTATTCTTTTTTATTGATGCATCTGGAAAAGTGATTGGCATTCTCCTGCTGGACTTTTTATGCTTATGATGAAGGGCCCCTCTCTTTTATTCATTTTTGGTTTAGCCCTATATTTTGCCTAGACCACCCTTTTTGGGGTTTTCGGTCTAGCGGGCTGCCTTAATTTTTTCCTAGGATATCTTAGCGGGTTTTTTCCTTTTTTTATGCATGCCCTAACTTTTGCCTAGACCGCCCTTTGCGGGTTTTCGATCTAGCGGGCTACCCTATCTTTTGCCTAAGAATCTCCTAGCAGACTGGGCCCAAGTCCCCTGGAAGGGGGCGCCAGAGAGGATGAGAGCCCCGTTGTGCCCGGACCCTGTCGCACGACGAGGCGCTGTTGGCGAGTCGGGTTGTTTGGGAATGCAGCCCCAATCGGGCGGTAAATTCCGTCCAAGGCTAAATACTAGCGAGAGACCGATAGTGAACAAGTACCGCGAGGGAAAGATGAAAAGGACTTTGAAAAGAGAGTCAAAGAGTGCTTGAAATTGTCGGGAGGGAAGCGGATGGGGGCCGGCGATGTGTCCCGGTCGGATGTGGAATGGTGAGAGTCGGTCCGCCGATCGCCTCGGGACACGGACCGACACGGATTGCGGGGGTGGCCCAAGCCCGGGCTGTGGATATGCTCGTGGAAACGTCATCCCCGTGATTGTGGACGGCAGCGCACGCCCCTCGGGCGTGCCACAGCACGTGTGCGCTCCGGGCGTCGGCCTGCGGGCTCCCCATTCGGCCCGTATTGAAACACGGACCAAGGAGTCTGACATGTGTGCAAGTCAACGGGCGAGCAAACCCGTGAGGCGCAAGGAAGCTGATTGGCGGGATCCCCTTGGTGGGTTGCACCGCCGATCGACCCTGATCTTCTGTGAAGGGTTCGAGTGAGAGCATACCTGTCGGGACCCGAAAGATGGTGAACTATACCTAGTCGACATGATAGGCTGTACCAATTTTTCCGTCTCGATTTTTTCATGACCGAAGAATGATTGTGTTAATTGTAGAGCGACTTGCCATGTCAGTGCGCCCCTCCCTTTCCTTGGGGATGTCAATCCTCCTATTGATTACTATTTCCACATTTCCCTACTACTTACTAGAATGTCGTAGTGGTAAGGGTCAAGAGAAGAGAAAGAAGAGGATATTTAATTCAAAGGCTTGTGTTTTAGAATTGTTTTAGTTTGACAAAAAATGGTTTTTGTAAGCACGACTAGCCAAGGTTGGTTAGAGTGTTTAGGCTAAATTAAACAAACGTTTTGTTTATGGAGTGACGTCCTATTCTATGGCGCTTGCTATGACTGATTGACTTCCCTAGTTCGTCCTTTGGATTCTCAGTCTAGGATGTTGTGTTTTGTTTTGTCCTAACTTTTGTCTAGGTTTCTTTTTTCTTGCTTTGGAAACCTAGCGGACTTTATTTTTGATCGATGTCGCACTCGGTCAAATAATTAAAACAAATAAATGTAGTACTAGGAAGCTTTCCTAGGTCATCTCACAAAGACCACAAATTTCTATCAAAGTTTATCAATTTTTAAATTTAGAATAGTAACAAAAAAGGGAGTTTTTCAAAATTAAAATATTAGATGAAAAAGAACAAAAACAGATTATAAAAATGCGGATTAAAAACAGATTAAAATGTAATTGATTTTCTGATTCTAATGCAGCGTCATTTATCCTAGATTATGAAATTAATTCGAAATTAACCAACTAAGCGAAGATAAATCCCAAATTATATTCTAATCCAAAATTAATCAACTAAGCGAAGATTAATCTCAAATTAGCTTTAACCCTTGTTCCAATATGAAATTAACCAACTAAGCGAAGATTAATCCCAAATTTTCCTTAACCCTTATTCCAACATGAAATTAACCAACTAAGCGAAGATTAACCCCAAATTATCCTTATACAATTAAGCATTGCATACATCACATAATCTCATATCTAACACAGAATTAAGCAAACTGTGATATAAGCTTCGGTTTATTAAGCATAAACAGATTATAATTCAATACTGAGATTAGAAGATGAAGAGTTAAGAGAACAAACAAAATGAAATTGAAGAACAAAACCTCAAAGATCTACTTGCATTCTTCTAAGAAAATCAATACAAAGATTTAGCTATCCATGGAAAGTTGAAAACACAATAGAAGAAACATAATTAAAATCGAAACAAGAATTTAAAAATAATGACAGAAGAGTAAACAAACTTGAATATAAATTGCAGAAGATGAAAGGCGGAAGTGTGGTGGCTGCGTAGTCCTTGTGTGATGTGTATCTTCCCATGTGTGATGTGCCTCTCTTATATAAATAACCATAACCCTAATCTTTATTGAGGTTTGGGCTCAACGGGTCCATGAAACACATCATAAGTTGGCTTTAGTGCAGGTCCGTGAACTTCAAACACGTGCATTATTTTCGATACTTATCAAAATTAAGAGATTTTGGTATCCTTTGAAAGCCTTTTGAGTTAGCTTTAAAACACCACCTTTGATACTATTTTTGGAGGTCTAATGAATTTAGGAGACTTAAATTACTGAAGCATGTCCATTGGGCCGCCCTGGTGCACTTGACCCGTGTTGGATAATTTATGTAAAATTCAATTTATCTCCGAATTGAATGATTTTGGATCCTATGGAAAGCTAAATGTGTCTAGTTTATAATGTTTTGAAAATAATGATTTTTGGAGATCTGTAGAAAAAATAATAAATAAAACAGTAAACCAATGTTAGTACCCGTATATAATAAAATATGACATTTGACCCAATTTTCCAAGCCCAAAATTGCTTTAAACTGTAAAATGGCATCTAGCCCAATCTTCTAGGCCCAAAATTGCTTTAAATGTCCTAAAATTAATAATGAGAAAAAAATTAGATCAAATAAATTAAAATTAATTAAAATCTAATTATTGGCCCAATGAAGCCCAATTAATAAAAATTCACTAATAATAGAAAGTTAAGCCCAAAACACTAATTAAAATAAGTTCAGAAAGGGAAGAAAATACGGGAATATAATGACTCATCAAATAACCCCACACTTAGCCTTTTGCACTCCTGGGCAAAATCAAGAAGCAAAACAAGGAAATAAATTCAAAAACATTAAAGAAAATTATGCAAAGGACAAAAACAAAAATAAAGACAAACAAAAACATAAACAGATATACATATTCATCAATGAAACTTGGGAAACGAAAGTAGTAGACAACATCCAACACACAAAGAGTCAGAGGAACCAGATACTCATGGAAATCATCCAAGCATTTCAAAACCTGGCAAGAGGTCAATCAGGTCAAAAGGTGAATCAAAGTGACAAAACCTCACAAGATGCACTGTATCTCTCATGTGTCTAGGCTACTGTATACTCTCAAAATACTTAAGAAAAGCAAACAACAGATATGGCAAGCCTCTAAACTCAACACCCAACACACATGCATAAAAAGATCAAAAGGTCTTTTCAGGTTGTAATGGGGGTAGGGACAAGGTAGAGGATATCATATGGGATAAGTAGCTGTGAACCAGAGGAACTAGAGGAGCAATGGGGAATAAGTCAAAAATAATCACAAGATGCATGCCCAAAAACCTCTAATATCAAACCTCCACTACTGCCTTTACCTTAACCACAACTTTCCTTTCTTTTTTTTTTATTTTTTTTTCTCTCTCTTTTTTTTCTCTCTCTCTTTTTTTATATATATATCTTTTTTTTTTAAACTACATGAAATACACTGAAAGGAAAACACAAAAACTGTACAGCAGAGATAACCAACTAGCCAGTACATCATCCAATGAAATACAAAATGCACCCCCACACTTATTCAATAACTTATTCCCAAAACAATTCCAAAGCTCCAAAAATCCCTAAGGTTAAGGTAATCATGGTTTTTCACTTAAGGCTTTTAATGAGCTTCAAAAGAAATAAAGGGAAACATAGGCTCAAAGGGGCTATCAAAGGAATTAATTCAAGGTAGGCTCATTTGGCTAGAGGCTAATCAGAACAAAAATGCCTTAATCATCTCCAAACATGCATGTGAATCAAGAAGTATCAATCAGAGTCAAGCCAAGGCTACTGCGCAAGCAATCAAGAGGCATAACACTCAAGAAAGAACAGGTAGTGGCTCAATTCCTCACAAAGGGTAAGATTGTCGCCTTCAATTCAACCTCTCAAACATCGTAACCAACTTGACAAGCAGAGAAAAACAGGGATTTCAATCTAAAAAGCATAAAGCAACTCCTATCCCAAGAGTGAAGAAAGTGCCTACTACTATACAAAACCTAGAAATCAAATAAAAATATGCAAAACTATACACAAAACATAGAATATAAACCTACAATCCTACATCTCCCACCCCACACTTAAATTAGACATTGTCCTCAATGTAAACACAATCATATCCATTAAACAAATAGGACAAGCAAGATAAAAGAGTTGAAGGGGAAAGAAGAACTCCCTAATCATGGTGGGTCCTGGATCTATCTCCTCAGATGGTACAGGTGTTGAGGTCATCAAGTAGCAACTTTGTTCCGCTAAAACAAACAAAGTCTTCCTCATCATGGTGGTTCCTGGATCTATCTCCTCAGATGGGTGTTTCATGGCATTTAGAATATTAAAGTGCACCACAATGTCATCAAATTCCATGGATAAGGTCCCTGCATGCACATCAATCTTGGTTCGTGCAGTCTTTAAAAATGGTCTTCCTAAAATGATGGGTGCAAAACCACGTGAAAATCCCTCGTCCATATCAAGAATGTAAAAATCAGTAGGGAAAATCAACTCACCAACCCTAACTAAGATATCCTCAATGAAACCTATAGGGTGGGTAACACTCTTGTTTGCCAACTGAATAACTATATTCGTAGGTTGCAGGGGTCCAAGAGAAAGAGATTTAAATATAGACAAAGGCATGACATTAATTGAAGCACCCAAATCAAGCATGGCATTCTCAAATTTATTATTGCCAATAATACAAGGTATGCAGAATGTACCTGGGTCCTTACATTTCTCAGGAATGTAAGGAACAAATTTACCTATCAAAGCAGACACATTTCTGCCCATGCTGATTGTCTCACTGCCCTTCATCTTCCTCTTGTGGGTGCACAACTCCTTTAAGAATTTAGCATATCTGGGAATTTGCTTGATGGCATCAAGCAGAGGTATGTTCACCTCAACTTTCCTGAAGGTCTCTAGAATCTCTTTATCAACCTCTTCCATCTTTTTGCTTGGAATTGCTTTGGGAGGGAATGGAAGAGGGATATGAGGTTGTTGCAGGTCAGAACTGGGGCTGGAAGAAGGTCCATCTATATGCAATTTTTGGCTACCAACTGGTTGCTCAGGTGCAGGAACTAAGGCAGCTACAGATGAGGGTGGAGGTGTTGCAGTGGGTATGTCAATCTGTTTCCCTGACCTCAATGTGATGGCACTCACATTCTTAGGATTAACCACAGTCTGTGCAGGGAGCTTGTCTGAATTTTGATTTTGCAATTGATTCACAGCAGTAGCTAGTTGACCAATCTGGTTGGTTAAACTCTGAATGGAGGCATCATTTTTCTGTTGGTACTATATGTTCATCTCAGCCATTTGTTTGACCAATTCCTCTAATGAAGGTGAAGAAGGTTGAGGAGCTGGTGCTTCATTTTGCTGCCTCTGATATTGTTGTTGCATTGGTGGAGGCACATAAGGTCTGCTTGGACCAGCAGAATTCTGAAATGGTGTTGGTGGCAAAGGATTTTGCTGTTGTTGGTGCTGCTGATTGGACCATCTCAGATTTGGGTGATTCCTCCACCCTGGATTGTATCTATTGCTTGAGAGGTCAAAATTATGTTGTTGGTTCGGAGCCCTATTATTGAAAATGTTTGCTGCATAAGCTTGTGGAGCTCCAGAACCTGTAGACTCATGCAATAATTGGCAGCAATCAGTGGGATGCTCAATTGAAGTACAAATGCCACAAACCCTTGCAAGTGGTGCAGGTCTCTGATTTGCAGCAAGTTGGGAGACTAGGGTGGTGAGGGCATCAATCTTACTTTCTAGCTTCTTCTCCATTAAATTTGATGAACCCACATCATGTACACCTCTAAGGACTATGGCATCACTCCTCATGTTAAATTGTTGGGAATTGGATGTCATCTTCTCAATTAAACCTCTAGCAGCAGCAGGTGTCATGTCTCCTAAAGCTCCTCCACTAGCTGCATCTATCATACTCCTATCCATTGTGTTCATCCCCTCATAAAAGTACTGCAGCAATAGCTGTTCTGATATTTGGTGGTGAGGGCAACTTGCACAAAGTCTCTTGAACCTCTCCCAATACTCGTATAAGCTTTCTCCCATCTGTTGCCTGATACCTGATATATCCTTCCTAATGGCAGTGGTCCTGGAAGCAGGAAAAAATTTCTCTAGAAAGACTCTCTTCATATCATCCCAGTTCGTTATGGGACCAGGAGCTAAGTAGTACAACCAGTCTTTGGCAAGATCCTCCAAAGAGAAAGGAAAAGCCTTCAGGTATATGTGATCTTCAGGAACATTTTGTGGCTTCATGGTGGAGCAGACTATATGGAACTCCTTGAGATGCTTGTATGGATCCTCACCTGCACGACCATGAAACTTGGGCAACAAATGGATTAGTCCAGTTTTAAGCACAAATGGTACATCCTCTTCAGGGTATTGGATACATAAATTTGCATAAGTGAAATCAGGTGCAGCCATCTCCCTGAGAGTCCTCTCACGAGGTCCAATAGGTTGATCACCCATGTTATTAGT
Organism: Sphenostylis stenocarpa; assembly: GCA_963425845.1. Lineage (NCBI taxonomy): Eukaryota > Viridiplantae > Streptophyta > Magnoliopsida > Fabales > Fabaceae > Sphenostylis > Sphenostylis stenocarpa. Next base: position 80,900,482 of record OY731403.1, on the reverse strand, counting down.
TTGGAAATTATCAGAAGAAGGTATATTAGGTGCAGTACTCTCACTATGACTATCTAATGGTTCAGACTCAAGAGATGAATTCCTAGAATGTCTAACTAATCTATGAAAGGTTTTGTCTATCTCGGGATCAAAAGGTTGTAAAAGGTCAGGATTGCTCCTAGTCATGCACTATATTCAACAATTCATGTATTTCCCAAGAGTTAAAAAAAAATTCCTAAAAAAAAATCAGTTGTTTACTGGAAAGACAACGGTAGACCGTGAATAAGTACACCAGGTAGGTTCCCAGGAAAGAGAGGTGGGTCACTAATGGACACGCTTAAGTACCAAATCTTTCCTAGCCAGAACCCTCCTAGACATGCACTCTCACACTACCAAGCTATATCCAGAGTTTCCTATGAGAATGGAAATTATAATTTTTTTTTAATAAAGCTAGAAAAACAAATAAGAGATGAAATTATTTTTTTTTTTGAATTATTATTTATATATTTTTTTAATATTTATTTTTTTTGTTATTTTTTTTAACCCAAAAGAGTTTTAGAACACAGTGGGCTATCAAAATAGTATTAAGAGAAGTAAGAATTTTAAATTAAATAGAAAATCAAATAAAATATTCAATTAACTGAAAATAAAATAAAATATCCAAATAACAACAAATCAAATAAAATATTCAAGTAACTGAAAATCAAATAAAATATTTAAATAATTGAAAATCAAATAAAATATTTAAATAACTAAAAATCAAATAAAATATCCAAATAACTGAAAATCAAATATTAAACAACTTAAAATCATATAAAATATTTAAATAACTAAAAATCAAATAAAATATCCAAATAACTAAAAATCAAATAAAATATTCAAATAACTGGAAATCAAATAAAATATTAAAAACTAGCAATCAAATAAAATATTAAAATAACTGAAAATCAAATAAAATATTTAAATAACTAAAAATCAAATAAAATATCCAAATAATAGCAAATCAAATAAAATATTCAAATAACAGCAAATCAAATAGAATATTAAATAACTAACAATCAAATAAAATATCTAAATCAAATAAAATATTAAATAACTAACAATCAAATAAAATATTTAAATAACTGAAAATCAAATAAAATATTCAATTAACTGAAAATCAAACAAAATATCTAAATAACTGAAAATCAAATAAAATATTTAAATAAAATAAAAACAAAAAATGAAAACAGAAACAAAAAATAAAAATTGAAAACCTAGACAAAAATCTTGGTCCCCAGCAACGGCGCCAAATTTGATCGATGTCGTACTCGATCAAATAATTAAAACAAATAAATGTAGTACTAGGAAGCTTTCCTAGGTCGTCTCCCAAAGACCACAAATTTCTATCAAAGTTTATCAATTTTTAAATTTAGAACAGTAACAAAAAAGAGAGTTTTTCAAAAATAAAATATTAGATGAAAAAGAACAAAAACAGATTATAAAAATGCGGATTAAAAACAGATTAAAATGCAATTGATTTTCTGATTCTAATGCAGCGTCACTTATCCTAGATTACGAAATTAATTCGAAATTAACCAACTAAGCAAAGATAAATCCCAAATTATATTCTAATCCAAAATTAATCAACTAAGCGAAGATTAATCTCAAATTAGCTTTAACCCTTGTTCCAATATGAAATTAACCAACTAAGCGAAGATTAATCCCAAATTTTCCTTAACCCTTATTCCCACCTGAAATTAACCAACTAAGCGAAGATTAACCCCAAATTATCCTTATACAATTAAGCATTGCATACATCACATAATCTCATATCTAACACAGAATTAAGCAAACTGTGATATAAGTTTCGGTTTATTAAGTATAAACAGATTATAATTCAATACTGAGATTAGAAGATGAAGATTTAAGAGAACAAACAAAATGAAATTGAAGAACAAAACCTCAAAGATCTACTTGCATTCTTCTCAGAAAATCAATACAAAGATTTAGCTATCCATGGAAAGTTGAAAACACAATAGAAGAAACATAATTAAAATCGAAACAAGAATTTAAAAATAATGACAGAAGAGTAAACAAACTTGAATATAAATTGCAGAAGATGAAAGGTGGAAGTGTGGTGGTTGCGTAGTCCTTGTGTGATGTGTATCTTCCCATGTGTGATGTGCCTCTCTTATATAAATAACCATAACCCTAATCTTTATTGAGGTTTGGGCTCAACTGGTCCATGAAACACATCATAAGTTGGCTTTAGTGCAGGTCCGTGAACTTCAAACACGTGCATTATTTTCGATACTTATCCAAATTAAGCGATTTTGGTATCCTTTGAAAGCCTTTTGAGTTAGATTTAAAACGCCACCATTGATACTATTTTTGGAGGTCTAATGAATTTAGGAGACTTAAATTACTGAAGCATGTCCATTGGGCCGCCCTAGTGCACTTGACCCGTGTTGGATAATTTATGTAAAATCCAATTTATCTCCGAATTGAATGATTTTGGATTCTATGGAAAGCTGAATGTGTCTAGTTTATAATGCTTAGAAAATAATGATTTTTGGATATCTGTAGAAAAAATGATAAATAAAACAGTGAACCAATGTTAGTACCCATATATAATAAAATATGACATTTGACCCAATTTTCCAAGCCCAAAATTGCTTTAAACTGTAAAATAGCATCTAGCCCAATCTTCTAGGCCCAAAATTACTTTAACTGTCCTAAAATTAATAATGAGAAAAAAATTAGATCAAATAAATTTAAATTATTTAAAATCTAATTATTGGCCCAATGAAGCCCAATTAATAAAAATTCACTAATAATAGAAAGTTAATTTCAAAACACTAATTAAAATAAGTTCGAAAAGGGAAGAAAATACGGGAATATAATGACTCATCAATTTTGTAACCCTAATTTTTGCCTAGGCTACCCTTTATGGTTGCTCAGGTTTCCTAGCGGGTTTACCCTAACTTTTGCGTAGCCCCCTTTGTGGGTTTCCTACCGGGTATCTTACCCTCTCTTTTTGGCCTTTAGCTTTTATGGGCTTCTTTTGATTTTTGTTTTCTTTTTGCACAACATTGGCGAAACACGACTTTATTTATGACGAGGTAAAACTTTATTTTTGTGTTTCTAGTCAATCAGTGGTGATGAGTGGTTTGATTATTCTGACGATGGCGCATTTTGACGCATTTTTGAAACGTTTGTTTAAAACATGGTTATTAATGCGGTTTAGATATGAATAGTAGGAAGAGAAGCAGATAATAAGAATGACATTCTTTGTAATTAATAGGGAAATATGTGCCCTACAATGCTCGGGGGTCGGGCTAGCCCCGAGGAGTAATCTCTAATAGTCATTGGATTTACAAACCCTAAGAATCAGAAGGAGAACACCTAATGACTAAAGTCGCTTTTGACGCTTGAACCCCTTTGTTTGGGAAAATCTGATTCGAGCTGCAGAGGGGAGACTTCCCTTTTCTCCATGTAGCTTGATCCTTTGTAGGGTCATGCCCTAGGCCATGCTTTAAAGGATTGTCTTTAAAATCTGGTGGCTCCCTTATTCCTTGAGAGTTTCTAATGAGCCCTTGGTTTGGGCGGCATCCATATTTCCTCATCATGTGGGTCACCTTCATATTGTTGGGGAATGCTTTTCATATTGGCAAAAGATATTTCAAAGGTCCTTTTCAGTCGCATCCATTCAAGGTAGGGTAAACGACTTGCTGACCTAAATGTCGTTTTTAGCTCGAACCGTGACCAGCTTGTCGCCTACTGTGAGTTTGTCTCTTTGGCGGAGCGTTGAAAGAACTGCCTTAGCGCTGTGAGTCCAAAGTCTTCTCAGTTTTCTCTTTGGATTATGTTTTTCTTCGATCTTATTATTTATTCCTTTATTCTTAGGAGTGTCATCTTATACGTCCTTGGTGAAATAAATTCTTCCACTTCTAATCTTGCCCCCGAATGTCGGCTATGCTGGAGATATCTTCATTGATGGACGATGTTTTTGCGTATCTCCATGGTACAACTTTTTTGACGTGGGAGGCATGAACAAACATGATGACGTCCTTGCCCCCTCTCCTTTATTTACTCAGATGACCATTGGTTGAGGCTTATTATCCTCCTTAGGCAGATCAACCGTTGGAGATAACTTGACGACAAAAGGTTTGCTCTTCATCCTACTTCGATTCGTGGAAAGCACATCGACTAATCCTTTCTTTTTATTATCTTATTATTATTAAAGTGAAAATGAATGCAATTTATGAATGCAATTCATGAATGCAATAGACTGTTGAGATGATAAAAACAAACAATTTAATTTATTTCATCTAGACAGTGTACATTCCTCAATGTAATGTTTCAAAGTACATTTTTTTTTTAAAAAGTGGAGAAGCCTAAATGAACCCATAGGCATATTAGAATTTCTATTTATTTTCTTTTTGACTTCCCGTGCATGGCATGCGAATGCCCTAATCCTCTTTTCATGGTATTGAGGAATGTCCATTTCTTCGATTGTCTATTACTAGATGCATGCTATGAGGATGAAGTTTGTTGGATGCATGTATGCAAGTGTTTGTTTTTTCCTAAGCATTATCATGTTTTATTTTCTAACATGATGTATGATAGTGTTTGGGATTTTGTGTTTTTTTGTATGCGGATGAGGGCATGAAGAATACCAGCCGCTTTCTAGAATGCAAAAAGATTTTTATTGTTTAAAACAAATGATTTGTGAGATGGATATTCCTTAGAATGAATGTATTTATGCATGCACCAGTACAAAAGGGCGGTAGATGTTTAAAGTGACATAACTTTTGACTGAGATGTCCGATTTGGACGCATATCATATCAAAACGAAGAGAAAAAGGTGAAGAATCAAATTGCAAATATCCGGAGGGGATTTGGCCCAGTAATTTTCCCAAAAAACGCTTCTAAGACCCATTTTTTAGGGATTTATTAAAATGATGCGTATGCATACTTTCTTTATGCATTTATTTTTTCCTCTTGGTTTTTCCACTTATGACATGATGCGATATAAATGATACGACTTTGTCAAAATTCTTTTATATAATTGTTTTTTTGATTATTTTGGATTTATTTTTATTTTATAGCCTTTTATCTCTTCTGTCGGACTGCGTGGCTACTTAGCTTACAAAGAACCTGAAACCAGGCTAGTTAAAAGACAGACTGTCCGAGATAAAAAATGGCTTTATGCGAAAGAATAATTTACATCCCTTATCTCTTCTGTCGGACTGCGTGGCTACTTAGCTTACAAAGAACCTGAAACCAGGCTAGCTAAAAGGCAGACTGTCCGAGATAAGGGTGTTTATTGCAATAAGAATTTTTTTTTTGTGTGTGATTTTTTTGTTGTTGTTTGGTTATGCTATGCAACAGACAAATGCAAGAAACAGATGCACACACAATTCGATCATCCACGAACAGGCGAGAAGTCGTTTTAATGACGAGGTAGGGTTTTCCTGCAGAAAAGTGCATTGGCGAAGGTAGGTTCTAACTGTTCTCACCAAGGTTTAAGGCCCCCAAGGTGCCCTCATTATAGGGTCCCCACTCTCCAGCCTTCCGACCATGCTTAGCACTAAGGCCATAGTCAGTCTTTGTGCCAAAAGAGGAAGGTTATCACCTTGAGTGGTGGTTTCCGATCACACTGGTGGGCACAAGGCCATCACTACAGCGAACCGTACCTGCCACCCACTCCCTATGGATTTCTCACTTGCCCCCGGGTATAGAGGGAACTGTTGTGTGCAAGGGTTTGTGTACAATTTGTATTTCAAACAATTGCATAAATATAAACAGACAACAGTTATTAAAGCCAAGCATTAAAACATGTTATAATACAAGGTAGGGTAAAAGCGTTATTTTCTTGGTTTATTTACTTTAGGCTAGCCCATCACTAAATGGGATCAACTCTCTAGGCTTCCCCAGTGAAGTCGCCATCTGTCGCCGCCGTCAAAACGAGGGCGGTTGGAGCGATGCGATGGTTCCGACTTTCCTTTTTTTGCGTTTTTGTTGGTGGTTACAACGCCTTTAGGTTGTTTGATAACCGGGCTGAACCTAGGGGCGAGGTTTTCAAAAAGGCGTTCTTGGATTGTCCGATAACCGGGCTAAACCAAGAACTAGTTTTTGAAGGGTTCTTCTGGAGTCGCCACCGACGTTTTTACCGGAAACATCGGAAAAGGAGTTAAAAAGGCGTTAGTTTTCGAAAAACCAACTTTGGTCATTAGAACCAGAGTTAGGTAAGGGAGTTAGTTACGTGTAAGGGAAGTGTTAGTTCCCTTACGACGCCCCTTTCGGGTTCCCTATGATGGGCTAGCTACTTTGGATAAATAAATAAACTGGTGAAAAATACGCTTTTACCCTTTATTTTGCGGAATTTAAAATTATGACTGCATGGCCCTAGTTTCTATTGCATAATTAGAATTAAAGCAGTAAAGTAGAGAGAGAGAGTAGGAACCTCCGAAGCGGGCTTTCTATTAATTCTTTGCAAAAATAGGGTGCTTTCTGGCATCTCTTCACTCTTTACAACGCCGAAATCTCTCAAAAACGCTCTAAAATACTCTAGAAAACTCTCAGAAACTCCGGAAATGCTTCGGAGGGGTTCTAGAAAGAGAATTTGGAGAAAAGTCTAGAGAGAGAATGGAAGAACTGTGTGAAATGAGGGGAATGGCGCTCCTATTTATAGGGATTCGTGCCTGTCAGGTCGAGACGGACCGTCTCGTCTGACAAGGTTGAGACGGCCGTCTCACCAAATGAGACGGCGGTCTCGCAATCCGCACAAGGCGAGACGGCGGTCTCGACCTTAAAAGGCGAAAATCCTTATTTTTGGGCCAAAAATCCCTCCTATCCTAGTATGGGGCCTAATAGTCTCTCCTAGTGGCTTCTTAGGCTTCATCCATCTTCGAAAAGGAGGTCTTCTGGTCTTTATTATGAGGCCGAGCAAGATTTGGGGTCTACAGGATGGATATGCCTTAAGACAATGGCTTAGGTATCCTCCTTAAAGCTTACGCTTTGTGGGGTATCATACCCACCTCGGTGTAATGGTTTCTTCTCCATCACAGATTTGACAAGTATAATGGAGGTTACCATCACACCTTAGTACACTTGTCCCTTCCTTGTCACGAAGGTCACAAACACACTTGGGTCTCTTTTGCCCTTGTCTTAAGGATATCTAGTATTTCCTAGCATGAATGTATTTATGCATGAAAGATTTTTATTAAAACGATGTTTATGAATACCTTTCTTTATGCATTTATTTTCTCTCTTGGTTTTACCACTTTATGGAATGAATGATACGACTTTGTCAAAAATTATATTATTATCTATTTTATTTTGAGATTAATGTTTTGTCAAAATCGTTTTATCATTTTATTTTTATTTTGAAATGAATGTTTTGATTTTATCAAAATTGTTGTATTATGTTTTTGTGATTATTGCTTTTTTGGTTGTTATTTTTTTTTTTTTTACCATTTATCTCTTCTGTTGGTCAACGTGGCTACTTAGCTTACAAAGAACCTGAAACCAGGCTAGCTTAAATGAAGACTGTCCGAGATAAGGTTGTTTATTGCGAAAATATTTTTGTGGATTTTTTGTTTTTATCCGTTGTTTGGTTATGCTATGCAATCAAATGCAACAATCAAATGCACACACAATTCACTCATCCGCGAACACGTGAGAAGACGATTTAATCACGAGGTAGGATTTTCCTGCAGAAAAGTGCGTTGGCAAGGGTAGGTTCTAACTGTTCTCACCAAGGCTTAGGCCCCCAAGGTGCCCCCATTATAGGGTCCCCACTCTCCAGCCTTCCGACCATGCTTAGCACTAAGGCCATAGTTAGTCTTTGTGCCAAAAGAGGAAGGTTATCACCTTGAGTGGTGATTTCCGATCATATCGGTGGGCACATGGCCCTCACTACAACAAACTGTACCTGCCACTCACTCCCTATGGATTTCTCTCTTGCCCCCGGGTATAGAGGGAACTGTTGTGTGCAAGGGTTTGTGTACATTTTGTATTTCAAACAATTACGTAAAATAAACAAACAACAGTTATTAAAGCCAAGCAAATAAACATGTTATAAGACAAGGTAGGGTAAAAGCGAAATTTTTAAGTCTTTCATTTATCAAACTAGTCCATCACTAAATGGGATCAACTCTCTAGCTTCCCCAGTGAAGTCGCCATCTGTCGCCGCCGTCAAAAGAGGCGGTCGAAGCGACGCGATGCTTCCGACTTTCCGTTTTTCGCATTTAATTATGGGTGAGGTTACAACGCCTTTAGGTTGTCCGATAACCGGGCTAAACCTAAGAACAAATTTGAAAGGGTTCTTATGGAGTCACCACCGATGTTTTTACCAGAAACATCAAAAAAGGGGAGAAAAAGGCTTTGGTTTCTTAGAAAAACCAACTTTGGTCGTTAAAACCAGAGTTTGGTAAGGAAGTTAGTTACGTGTAAGGGAGATATTAGCTCCCTTATGACGCCCCTTTCGGGTTCCTATGATGGGCCAGTTATTTTATAAATAAACTTTTGAAATAACGCTTTTACCCTTTTATTTGCGAAATTAAAATAATGACTACATGGCCCTAGTAGCTATTGCAAAATTTAATGTAAATAAAAAGTACAATTAAAGAGAGGGAGAGAGTGAAGAAACCTCCGGAGCAAGCTTTGATTAATTCTCGTAAAAAAAAGGGTGCGTTTTGATAGCCCTTCGCTCTACAATGCCGCTTTTTCAATATGAAAGCTCTCTTAAAACACTTAGAAACTCCGGAAATGCTTCGGAGGGGCTCTAAAGGAGGAATTCTAAGAAAGTGTAGAAGGAAGAATGGAAGAACTGTGTGAAATGGAGGGGGGAGCACTCACTATTTATAGGGATTCGCGCCTGTCAGGTCGAGACAGCGGTCTCGACTGGCAAGGTCGAGTTGGCGGTCTCGTCATTCAGGACGGCAGTCTCAACTTGAATCAATGGCAAGACGGCGGTCTCGACTTGCCAAGTGGTGAGAAGACCTTCTCACCAAACCGGAGGGGGGTCTCGCCAATGGCAAGTGGCGAGACGGCGGTCTCAACTTGCCATTGGTCGAGACGGCGGTCCAGATAAGCGAGACGACAGTCTCGGCCCCTAAAGGCGAAAATCCTTATTTTTGTACAGAAAATCCTTCCTACTCTAATATGGGGCCTAATAGTCTCTCCTAGTGGCTTTTTAGGCTTCATCCATCTTCGAATAGGAGGTCTTCTGCTCTTATTTTGAGGTCGGGCAAGATTTAGGGTCTACATTTGTATTCAATCCGATAATTAAAATTGAATTAACAGATTATTGGACATCTTAAATAAATTTTTTAATTTGTGCATCTATTCACCCCCTCTAGATGCCATTTGTCTAACAAGTGGTATCAGAGCTTGGTTAGATCAATTATTTCTAAACAATCTGTCAATATGTCTATGCATAATCAAGTTTACAGGGAAGGAGCCTTAATAAATAGACCACCACTTTTCAAGGTGAAAACTATCAATTTTGGAAGGCGAGGATGAAAATATTTTTATAAACATTGGATTATGAGGTTTGGGATGTTGTACTCAACGGTCCCTACATTCCTATGATGGATGGAGCTGGAGTTGTTTCAAAGTCCTTTGATCAATGGTCACCAGATAAAAACAAGCGTGTCCAATATGAAGTAAGAGCCCGAAACATTATCGTTTTTGCCCCTAACTCGCAATGAATTTTATAGGGTCTCTCGGTGCAAGATGACAAAAGAAATGTGGGACACTCTTGAAGTGACACATGAAGGAACAAATGAAGTAAAGCGAGCACGCAAGAACACACTTATCCAGGAGTATGAATTGTTTCAATTGCAACAGAATGAAAGCATCACGATTTTCAGACACACTTCATGCATGTAGACCCCAAATCTTGTCCGGTCTCATAATAAAGACCAGAAGACCTCCTTTTCGAAGATGGATGAAGCCTAAGAAGCCATTAGGAGAGACTATTAGGCCCCATACTAGGATAGGAAGGGTTTTCTACATTAAAATAAGGATTTTCGCCTTTAGAGGTCGAGACCACCGTCTCGCCACTTTTGCAAGTCGAGACCGCCGTCTCGTTTGGCGAGACGGCCATCTCGCCACTTGCAAATGGTGAGACCTCCCTCCTGATTGGCGAGAAGGCCTTCTCATTTCTGGAAAAGTCGATACCGACATCTCGCCAAACGAGACGATGGTCTCATCGCTTTTGCAAGGCGAGACGGCCGTCCCAAATGGCGAGACGGTCGTCTCGACCTCGTCAGACGAGACGACCGTCTCTACCTGACAGGCGCGAATCCCTATAAATAGTAGCGCTTCCCCCCTTCATTTCACACAGTTCTTCCACTTTCCCTTCTACAACTTCTTCAAATTCTCTTCCTAGAACCCCTCTGAAGCATTTCCAGAGTTTCTGAGAGTTTCTTAGAGATTTTTATAGCGTTTCCGAGAGTTTTCCGGCATTGTAAAGAGCAAATGGCTGCCAAAACGTACCCTAATTTTCAAGAAATTAATTAAAGAGCTTGCTTTGGAGGTTTCTTCTCTCTCTCCCTCTCTTTATTGCCTTTACTTTTATGATTAAATTGCGTAATAGATATTAGGGTCATGTAGTCATTCTTTTAATTCTGCAAATAAAAGGGTAAAAGTGTCTTTTCACAAAGTTTATTTATTAAATAGCTGGCCTATCATAGGGAACCCGAAAGGGGCGTCGTAAGGGAACTAATACTTCCCTTACACGTAACTAACTCCCTTACCTAAACTCTGATTTTAATGACCAAAGTTGGTTTTCGAAAACCAACGCCTTTTTACTCCTTTTTCGATGTTTCTAGTAAAAACATCGGTGGTGACTCCATTAGAACCCTTCAAAATTAAGTTCTTGGGTTAGCCCGGTTATCGGACAATCCAATAACACCTTTTCAAAAACCTCGCCCCTAGGTTCAGCCCGGTTATCGGACAACCTAAAGGCGTTGTAACCACACCCATAAAAACATGAAAATCGGAAAGTCAGAACCATCGCGTCGCTCCGACCGCCTCTTTTTGACGGCGGCGACAATGCATATAATAAATCACTTGGAAGCTTTAGGAAAACGTTTTGACAATGAGGAGCTTAATACAAAAATCTTGAAGTCCTTAGACAAGAATTGGCAATCAAAGATCACTGCTATTACATAATCAAATAATCTCATAGAAATGGATCTTTCCACTCTATTTGGGAAGTTGCGAGAGCATGAGATGGAACTACAAAGATTAAAGAATGGTGAACAGAGCCAAGCCAAGATGATAGCTCTAAATGCAGTAAAAACTTCACAAGATGAAAGTGAAAATGAAGGTGAGTTATCGGATTCTGATATATCTTTTCTAGTTAAAAAGTTTTCTTGGTTTGTGAAGAACAGGAAAAAGGGACAACAAAGAAAGGAGAAATCAAATAGGTACAAGTGTTATGGATGTGAAAAACTTGACCACATCAGACCAGACTGTCCAGAACTTAAGAAAGATGTGAAAGAAAAGAAGAAAGAGAAAAAGATATCTAAGAGCAAACACAAAACTTATATCGCTTGGGAGGGCAATGACTCTTCCACTTCACGAGAAAGCTCTTCCAAAAGCAGTGATGGACAAGAAGAAGAAAATCTTTGTTTGATAGAAAAAAGTGATGATGAAGCTTCATCACAAGTAAGTAGCACAAAGTCTTTAACTGCATATGATGAGTTGCATGAAGCATATCAAGAAATGTATGAAAATTTTAACAATTTAGCTAAGAAACATACTACACTTAAATAAAAGTTTCATGCATTAGAAAATATTATTAGTATTCTTAAAAAAGAAAATGAGTGCTTAAAGAAAGATGTTAAGAAATTTAAAACTCTGTTTAAAAATAAAGAAGTAGCTAAGCTTTGTGAAAATTGTAATCATTTAAAAAATGAGATTTTCAAGTTAAAAAAAAATAATGAGCGATTTCTCAAAATATTCTGCAAATCTTGATTCTATATTAGGTTATCAAAGAGGGGATTCTAGCAAAGTTGGACTTCGTTACAAACCCAAGGAAAGTCTAGAACCTCACAAAACTATTTTTGTGAAAGAGTCAAGAAAAACAAATGTAAAACCAGTTTCAAAAAATTTTAAAAACTCATTTAGACCTCTTCAAAGAAAACTAAGATGTTTTTATTACATGAAATTAGGTCATACATCTAATAGATGTTACATAAAACATTTTGGAATATATAATGGCAAATATGAATGGGTGCTTAAAAGGGAAAATATAAATTGATAACTTGAGCATCTAGTAGATTATGATTTCTCATAAAATGTTTTTTTTATGATAATCGATTATAAAATACCATAATCGATTATGATTGGTCAAACTTGATACGTATGAATTATCTTACTATCATAATTGATTATGAACTCTCTATAATTGATTATAACAACAAACTTTTGAAAGTTAAAAAAAAAAATTATTACAAGAATTACATAATCCATTATATCATATTTTTTTTCATTTATCCTTAGTCTTTTGGTTAAGACTTGTAATTCTACTAACCTTTAAGGACCCAAAAATAATCAAAGGGTACCTAAATTTGTATATGTTGCAGGTGATCATCAAGGATCATAAATCAATCTGGTTTCTTGATAGTGGATGCTCCAGGCACATGACCGGTGACAAGAATAAGCTAGATGAGCAGGGAAATATCACAAAGAATAAGGCAAGACTGGTTGCAAAAGGATATAGTTAAGAAGAAGGAATTGACTATGATGAGACATATGCACCAGTAGCAAGATTAGAAGCTATCCGGATTCTACTAGCCTATGCATCTATCATGAAATTCAAATTATATCAAATGGATGTGAAGAGTGCCTTCTTAAATGGATACATAAAAGAAGAGGTGTATGTGTATCAACCTCCTAGCTTTGAAGATTATCAATATCCAGATCATGTCTACAAGTTGAAGAAAGCCTTGTACAGACTCAAACAAGCACCTAGATCATGGTATGAACGCCTAAGCAATTTTTTGGTAAGTCACAACTACAGGAGAAGTAAAGTAGATCCAACTTTATTCATAAAAGAGCATAATAAAAATATTATTGTAGTTCAAATTTATGTTGATGATATAATTTTTGGATCAACTAACAATGATCTTTGTCAAGAGTTTGCCAAGATAATGCAGGGTGAGTTCGAGATGTCAATGATGGATGAACTGACATGCTTTCTAGGACTGCAAATCAAACATTACACCGTCGATATCTTCATCTCACAATCAAAGTAATGCACTGAATTAATCAAGAAATTTTAACTAGAACATTCAAAGGAAGCAGCTACTCCAATAGCAACGTCTTTCTATCTGGATCAAGATGAACAAGGTAAGGCGGTTGACCAAACCAAATATAGAGGTATGATCTGTTCCCTACTTTATCTTATAGCAAGTAGACTTGATATTATGCATAGTGTGTGTGTGTGTGTGTGTGTGTGTGTCTGTGCTAGATTTCAGGCTAATCCTAAGGAATCACATTTAGTTGCTGTTAAGAGAATTTTTAAATACTTAAAAGGAACTAGATCATTTGGTCTTTAGTACCCCTCAGGAGCTTCACCTCGCATTATAGGATATTCAGATTCAGATTATGGAGGATGTAAACTGGACAGGAAAAGTACAAGTGGGACATGTCATCTACTTGGTTGTTCACTTGTTTCCTGGTACTCCAAGAAACAAGCTTGTGTTGCTCTATCCACAATTGAAACTGAGTATATAGTTGTGGGTAGTTGTTGTGCCCAAATACTTTGGATGAAATACCAGCTAGAAGATTACAACATTTTCCTAGATCATATTCCCTTAAAATGTGATAGTGCTAGTGCAATAAATCTCACTAGGAACCCTATAATGCATTCTAGGACTAAACATACAGAGATTAAGCATCATTTTATTAGAGATCATATTCAAAAAGGAGATTGCATAATAGAATTCATAGATACCACCCATAAGTTAGCTGATATATTTACCAAACCATAACCTAGAGATAGGTTTTATGAGCTAAGACAGGTATTAGGTATCCTAAATATTGCCTCCTTAATATGATGTTTTTCTTTATGTCATTTTGTTTTGCTAAGTGATTTTTACTTACTGTCATAATCGATTATGACATATCATAATCGATTATAGCGTGGCATAAAATTATTCTTTTGGCTCTGAAATAATCGATTATGGATTAATATAATCGATTATGTTGTTTCTGTATGTGCTATCATAATCGATTATGTTGTTTATATATGTGTTGCCATGATCGATTATGTTTTCTTCCAGAGTGTAGTTTTTACTCTGTCATAATCGATTATGGGAATCATATAATCGATTATGACACAATTTTTTAAGATTTGCTTTTCAGAAACCTTTTGTTTGTGTCTCCCATACCTATTTCACCCTCTGTGACGAATCTCTGCAAGATTTGTCCATGTTTTGGAATTTGAGTTTGAAATTTGGAATTTGAGTGAATGTGAATTTGAATTTGAGTGAATTTGAATTTGAATTTGAGTGAAATATGTCTCTATAACAACACTGTAATTGGGGAACACTACTACATTCCATTCCATTCTCTCTGCAATGGTTTTCAAATTTCCCTTGTCATATTTTTTCATCATTATCAATGAAACAGAGAGATATTTTGATGAATTAAAATCTGTGTGAAATTCATTCCTAATTTTGAATTAAACAAGGGGAGTTTTACTCAAATAAGTAAGGGGGAGTTTTGTTATTGACATATCTAGGGGGAGTTTAATCTGTGCTAATCTTGAGCTGGCTATATAGAGTCAAGCATTTTAAATTCATTTCGGGTGTGTAGACCCCAAATCTTGCCCGTCCTCAAAATAAAGAGTAGAAGACCTCTAATTCGAAGTTGGGCATGTCGTAAAACGTCCCTAGGATAGACTAATAGGCCCCATATTAGATTAGGAAGGTTTTTTGTACGAAAAAAATAAGGAATTCCACCTGAAGGGTTGAGACTGTCGTCTTGCTCTGCGAGACCACCTTCCCGTTTGGCGAGATGGCCTTCTCGCCATTTGAAAAGGCAACACCGCCGTCCCAATTAACGAGACGACGGTCTTGACCTTGCCAGGCGAGACGGCGGTCTCGACCTGATAGGTGCGAATCCCTATAAAAGGAGGGCGCTCTCTCCTTCTTTTCACACAGTTCTTCAACCTTTCCTTCTATCATTTCTTCAAATTCTTCTCCTAGAGCCCCTCCGACGCATTTCTGGAGTTTTCTAAGTGTTCTTAGAGAGTTTTTATAACGTTTCGAGAAAGAGCAACCGACGTTGTAGAGCGAAGGACTGCCAAAAAGCATCATATTTTAATAGAATTAATCAAGAAAGCTTGCCTCGGAGGTTTCTTCACTTTCTCCCTCTCTTTTATCGCTTTGTCATTTATATTTATTTGTACATTAGCTACTAGGGCCATGTAGTCACTATTTTCTTAATTCCACAAATAAAAGGGTAAAAGCGTCATTTTAAAGTTTATTTATGAAATAACTGGCCTATCATAGGGAACCCGAAAGGGGGCATCGTAGGGAGGTCAATACCTTCCCTACACGTAACTAACTCCCTTACCCAACTCTGGTTATAATGGCCAAAGTTGGTTTTTTTTAAAACCTAACGCCTTTTTTTTTCCTTTTCCAATGTTTTCGGTAAAAACATCGGTGGTGACTCCATAAGAACCCTCTTCGGAAACCTTACTTTTAGGTCCAACCCAGTTATCGCACAACCTAAAAGCTCCCTTTCGAAAACATCGCTCTTAGGTCCAGCCTGGTTATCGGACAACCTAAAGGTGTTGTAACCACACCCATAAAAACGTGAAAATGGAAGTTGGAATACCATCACGTCGCTCCGACCGCCTCTTTTGACGGAGGCGACAGATGGCGACTCCACTGGGGAAGCCTAGAGAGTTGATCCCATTTAATGATGGGCCGATTTAATAAATAAACTTAGAAATTTCGCTTTTACCCTACCTTGACTTATAACATGTTTATTTGCTTGGCTTAAATAACTGTTGTTTGCTTATTTTTACGCAATTGTTTGAAATACAAACTGTACACAAACCCTTGCACACAACAGTTCCCTCTATACCCGGGGGCCAGTGAGAAATCCATAGGGAGTGGGTGGCAGGTACGGTTTGTCGTAGCGAGGGCCATGAGCCCACTGGTATGATCGGAAACCACCACTCAAGGTGATTATCTTCCTCTTTTGGCACAAAGACTGACTATGGCCTTATTGCTAGGCATGGTCGGAAGGCTGAAAAGTGGGGACCCTATAATGGGGGCACCTTGGGGCCTAAGCCTTGGTGAGAACATTTAGAACCTACCTTTGCCAATACACTTTTCTGCAGGAAAACCCTACCTCGTAATTGAAATGTCATCTTACCCGATCCCGGATGAGTGAATTGTGTGTGCATTTGTTTGTTGCATTTGATTGCATAGCATAACCAAACAACAGATGAAAAGAGAAAAACCAAAAAAATATTTTCGCAATAAACACCCTTATCTCGGACAGTCTGTCTTTTAGCTAGCCTGGTTTCAGGTTCTTTGTAAGCTAAGTAGCCACGCAGTCCGACAGAAGAGATAAAGGACGCTAACATTATTCTTTTGCAATAAACCATTTTATCTCGGACAGTATGCCTTTTAGTTAGCCTGGTTTCAGGTTCTTTGTAAGTTAAGTAGTCACGCAGTCCGACAGAAGAGATAAAAGACTATAAAAATAAAACCATAAAAAATGAAATAAAAATGGGACCTTGCTCACAAACATTAAATTCATAAAACATCCATATAGGTAGTTTATTTTTGAAGAAAAAAAATACACAAATACTATCATACATCATGTAGAAATAAAACATGATAACATTTAGGGAAAAAACAAACACTCACATGCATACCCACAATAAACATCATGTTCATAAGCATGCATTTTGGTTTTTAGAAAAATGGAGGGACTAGTAGACAATTGAAGAAAGTGTACATTCCCCGATACCATGCTGAGAAATTGGAACGGTTTTGCGCATTGATGCCACCAGAGGTCTGCTCCGATTTCAAAAGATCCTACAGACGGATTCTCGACCTACTGAAGATCTGTGTCGATCCTACTTTTATCAGGATTCTAGTTCATTTTTGGAACTCTAGTCTGCACTGCTTTGAATTCCCGCAGTTCGATATGGTGCCTACTTTGGAGGAGTATGAGATTATGTTGAAATGGCCCAAATCAGTCGGGGTTCATATTCGCCATGGGGCATATACTCCTGCAGCACAAGTCGCTACCATCATCCGATTTCCGTCTCGGCAAACTACCCTGATAGCAAAAGGGAGTGCCCAGGGTTGGAAAGTCTCAATGTTAGAAGACCATCTGTCCTCTTTGGCTGAAAGGGCAGAATAGACTGCTTTTATCAAAACCCTGGCTTTAATCGTATTTGGAACAATTTTGTTTCCCTTCCATATCGACACAGTAGATCAAGCTGTCATGGATGCCTTCTTCGCCTGGGACGTGAACTTGAAGAGTCCCTTGCGTGCACTTCTTGCCGACACCTTACTTTCAGTGGAGTTCTGTCACCAGAAGCAAGGAAAAATACTCAGATGTTGCTCTTCACTGCTATTTGTGTGGGGTATCACACATTTCTACGCCTCTAGTCACATGGGGATGTTCCCCGACCCTTTGAGAAGCTTCTCCAAAATCCCTCTCCACCAACGCGCGACCATGGAATGGAAGGTCGAGTTAGAATAATGGGATGCTAGTCGATTATCCTGGGTATGCCCTTGGTTCCGACCCGGCCCAGTCCTCATCAGATGTGGGGATTATTCGAACATACCATTAATAGGACTTAGGGGTTGCATAGCCTATTCACCAAGAGTAGCTATGAGAAAATTCATGAGGACCCAGATTGCAATATCTCGGGAAGAGCTCGGAGGACTGTGTTTCTTTGGAGACCCATGCACTGTTGCTAATTTGCTTGTTGTACGAAGAGCATGGGAGAAACCAATCTTCATGGGAGATAGAGAGCTAGGAAAAACTCGAGTAGTTGTCTCCAGTGACTATGAGGAGTGGAGAAGAAATAGAGGGATGTCACAACCATCCGCCCAACCTGTTGCGCTTTCAAACAGTGAAGAGCTACAGACCCAAGTCGATGCCTTGACCCGGAGGATAGAAATCATGGGAGCCTAGATGAGGGCCCTTGAAGAAAGAGATCAAGAATCTATCATCACCATAGACGGTCTACAGACGCAATGCAAGAAGAAAGATCACGAGATAGAGCGCCTCAAGGATCAGTGTGCTGATTCTAATGAGCAAGTTATCCGAGCATCCAAAACTGCCAAAATCAGCTCGGATAACCAACTTCAAGAGATAACTGCCAAATCAGCACGCCTTGAGGCCGAATATGCAAAACAGGCTCAGACAATCAAGGAATTGCTACAAGACCTCACAAGAACTCAGTCTGAAATATGCCAAGAGCGGGAGGCTAACCAGAGGCTCAACAGAAGCCTCACTGAGTTACGCTGCAAAGAAAAAGATGGATTAGCTCAGTATGGTCAAGTGCTACGAGAAAAAGACCGAGCCCTTGCAAAACTCGATGAGCTACAAGCCTTGGTCATCCATCAGGAGGCAAAGATCAAAGAGGCTCAAAAATACAATGAAGATATGAGCCAGGTGGTCCAAAATCAAACTGAAGCATTCGCTCGTCACATCCGAGAAGCCGAAAGAGAATTACATAGAGATCAAGACCCGCCTGTGGGTTTCTTTAGGCTTTTCTGTTTCTGTCAAAAGTTGCTTCGTAGCGTACTTGCATGCATTTCATTCATTTGCATATTTAATTTCCCCTCCTTCACTTTTAATAAATAAGATAATAAAAAGGAATGATTAACTGACACGTCTTCCAATCAGAAGGATGGAGAGAAAGCCGCTCTTAATCAAGCTCTCCCCAACGGTCGATTCACCACAAGAGGATAATAAGCCTCGGGCGTTGGTTCTCAAAGTCAATAAGGAAGAGGGGGCAAGGACGGCTGTGTGGCTATTTGTGCCTCGTCCTTTCCCCTATGAATCAAATAAAGTTGTACCGTGGAGATATGGGGAATCTTCACCAATAAAGGAGGATATCTCCAATATAGCCGGCATTGGGGGCATGACCAGAAGTGGAAGGATATACTCCCCCAAGGAGTTGCAAGAGGATGCCCCCAAGAATAAAGGGAAAAATAAATAGACCGAAGAAAAAGAAAATAAAGAATCCAAGGAGGAGACTGATGAATTACTCCAGTTCATAAGGCAAAGCGAGTATTCCATTATCGACCAGCTCAATTATACACCTACAAAGATAACTCTGTTATCTTTAATGATGATTTCAAAATTGCATAGAAACGCCCTGATGAAGGTTTTGAGTGAGGCGCATGTACCTCATAATATATCCCAAGAAAAAGTTGAGAGGATCGTTGGTCACATTACGGCTAGCGATCACCTCACCTTCACAGATGAAGAACTCCCCCTAGAGGGGTCGAGCCACAACGGGTCATCCTTGAACGTGATGCCCAAGTGCACACTTGACAAGTTTACTATTCAAGGAACCCGTTTGCACCCAAGCGACACTATCGTTTGAGCCTTCGATGGATCCAAAAGAGAAGTAGTGGGAGAAATTAATCTGCCAATTCAAGTCGGACCCACTATCTTCAACATTGATTTTCACGTAATGGACATTACTCCAACATACAGTTGTCTCCTCGGCAGACCTTGGATTCATGGCGCTAAGGCGGTACCTTCAATGCTCCACCAGAAAGTCAAGTTTATAGTAGATGACAAACTGGTCACGGTCCAAGCAGAAGACAATATCCTGATCAGTGGACCATCTACCCAACCTTATGTGGATGCGGCTGAAGAGGCCCTTGAAACATCTTTTCAAGCGCTTGAAATTGCCGGTGTAGAGAGACTTCCCAATAATACAAAGGTAGCCCGCATGATGATGAAGCATGGTTACCATCATGGCCAAGGACTGGGGGCAGATTCCCAAAGAATGAGGGAACCCCCAGAATTCAAAGATAACCCTCTAAAGTATGGCCTAGGATATGACCCTATGAAGGGCCGAGCAGAAATAAGAAAAGGGAAGTCTCCCCTCCGCACACTCAAGCAGATGTTCCAAAGCGGAGGGATGCAAGCGTCACGAGCAACCTTAGTCATTAGGAGTTCTTTTTCTTTTCTTAAGGGATGTAAACCCAGTGATTGTTAGAGATTATCCCTCGGGACTGGCCCGACCCCCATCTTTTAGGCACATATTCTCTTACTAATTAATAAAGAATATATTTCTTACTATTCGTTTCTCTTCTTGCTACTTCATGTCTAGACCTCATAATAACAATGTCTAAGCAAAAAAAAAAAAAAAAGAGAAGAATAAAATGCGTCCAAATAATCAAGACATATCATTGTTATAGTTGTCAAGCTAATTGATTAGAAGCACAAAATAAGGTTTTATCTCACCATAAATAAAGTCGTACTTCACCAATATTGTGTAAAAACAAGAAAAGAAAAAGAAAAATCCCATAGAAGCCAAATGCCAAAAAAGAAAAAAAAAGGGGCAAAATACCCGGTAGGACACCCACTAAGGGGGCTACACAAAAGTTAGGGTCAACCCGTTAGGACTCCCAAACAAAAATAAAGGGTGGCCTAGGCAAAAGTTAGGGTTATTGTCGCCGCCTCCCAAAAAACGAAGGGGCGGTCGGAGCGACGCGATGGTTTTTCGACCCTCTTGCTTTCGCATTTTTTATGGGTGGTTACAACGTCCTTAGGTTGTCCGATAACCGGGCTAACCTAGAGACGAGGTTTTCGAAAAGTGTTCTTGGGTTGTCCGATAACCGGGCTAACCCAAGAACGGGTTTTGAAGGGTTCGTGGAGTCGCCACCGATGTTTTTACCGGAAACATCGGAAAAGGAGTTTAAAAAGGCATTGGTTTTCGAAAACCAACTTTGGTCATTAGAACCAGAGTTGGGTAAGGGAGTTAGTTACGTGCAAAGGAAGTGTTAGTTCCTTTACGACGCCCCTTTCGGGTTCCCTATGATAGGCCGGCTACTTTGGATAAATAATTAAACTGGAAAATTGCGCTTTTACCCTTTTATTATGCGGTATTTAAAGATTATGACTACATGGCCCTAGCGTCTATTGCATAATTTTAAATGAAAGCGGTAAAATTAGAAAGAGAGAGGGTGCACCTTCAAAGCAAGTTTTTTGTATTTCTCTTTAAAGAGTGGGTGCTTTTTGGCAACCCTTCACTCTACAACTCTCAGAAACTCCGGAAATGCCTCGGAGGGATTCTAAAGAAGATTTAGGACGCTCAATTTATACCTAGAGACACTCAGAAACTCCGAAAATGCTTCGGAGGGGTTCTAGAGAGAGAAAATCTAGAGAGAAGGAGGAGCTACTGTGTTTTTGTGTGTGGAAAAAGGGGGAATGGAGCCCGTATTTATAGTTTTTCGCGCCTGATAGGTCGAGACCGCCGTTTCGTCTGACAGGGTCGAGACCGCCGTCTGGACAATCCAGACCGCCGTCTTGACCATGGCAGGGGGTCGAGACTGCCGTCTGGATACTCCAGACCGCCGTCTCGACTAGGCAGAAGTCGAGACCGCCGTCTGGATAATCCAGAACGCCGTCTCGGCCTTTTTCAGGTGACGAGACCGCCGTCTGGTCAAGCGAGACGGCAGTCTCGTCCCTGGCGTGAGGCGAGACGGCGGTCTGGTCCTTCCAGACGGCGGTCTCGTCCCTTCAGGGCGAGAAACTTTATTTTTCGGGCCAAAAAACCCTCCTATCTTAGTACGGGGGCCTAATAGTCTCTCCTAGTGGCTTGTTAGGCTTCGACCGTCTTCAAATAGGGGGTCTTCTGACTTTATTTGGAGGCCGGGCGAGATTTGGGGTCTACAGTTACAAAATAAGGTCCGATAGGATTCCCAAAACAAGAAAAAAAGGAACCTAGACAAAAGATAGGACCAAAACACAATATCCTAGTACTAAAACCCGAAGGGCGGTCTGGGGAAATCAATTGGCCATGAAAGCAATGGAAATAGGCTAAGGCGCAAATCCACAAAGAAAAATGTTCGCTTACACATCAGCTTAAAACACTCGAGCCAACCCTAGCCAGCGATTCTTACAAAATCTCTTCTAAATAAAAATCAACCACCTAAAACACAAGTCGTTGAATTTATCCCCTTTACTTCTCTTCTCTTGACCCTCACTACATTATTCTAACAATTAGTTTGGGAATATGGAGGCATATAATCAACAAGAGGATTGAAATCCCTAAAGCAAGGAAAAAGTACACCAACATGGCAAAGTGTGCTCTCCAAACCAAAAGTCATTCTTCGGTCACGTTAAGTCTGGAACGGCACAAACAAGTACAACAAAGAAGCAAACATCAGAGGGCCCCTGTCTCTTTAAGACACACCAGTTAATCCTTCTCCAAAAAACTAATGAAATAACATTATAGGGCATCAAACATGAAAACATTGCATGCATAAAATGTTTTTGAACAAGGTCCTATTTCTGCAAAAAAACAATCTCTCCAAAAAGCGAGATTGTCGTCTCGATTATTCAGACCACCGTCTCGACCGACGTTGAATCGAGACCGCCTTCCCAAATTTCGAGACCACCATCTCGCCATTGGACAGAAACGAGATCGCCTTCTCACTTGGCGATTTATACTGGTTCACCCAATCCTAGGGCTACATCTAGTTTCCAACCAAATTCCAACTGGTTCCACTAGATTGAACGTTTTACAGATTACAACTTTAATCTCACACTCAATCTACCACAAGAACCAAAATTCCAGTCCCTGCACCTAAACCTTCACCAAGAACCAAATTCCAGTTCTTGACCAACCCTGCAGCCAAATTCCAGCTACAGAAACCAGTGCCCACAATTTCAGGCACCCACAATACATTAAAGAAAGTAAAGAAACAAATAGAAGAAACTAGAACACCCAAACCAGGTTTATGCAGCTCTACAGAATGAGTTTCTTCTCCAAAAGAATGCAAATATTGCCTCAAGAAAGAACTTCTAAGAACTTCACAAAACTAGTGTGATTCTCTCTTGAAAGTAGCACTTATGATTGCTTGATTGATTGCCAAAAGGTGTGTTTCAAAAGGTTCAAGCAATTCTGTTTTTATAGAAGATTTTCCAAACTGCTGGTTTATTTAATCTGTTAAAATAATCTTTTAATCTGTTAAAAGTCTTGTTTTAATATGTTAAAACTTCTTTTAATCTGTTAAAATGTTCTTGATTATTTTCCAGATTTGTTTTAACTGATACGACAATGTTTATATCAATTAAAACTCTTTGTAAAAAATCTTCCAAATTGTTTTAATCGATTGTTTCGTTTTTCAATCGATTAAAATACTGTTAAACATACTTATAAAATTTTCTAAGTGATTTTAATTTATAACAATCTGTTTTAATCGATTAAAACTCTTTGGAAAAAATTCACTTAGTTATTTTAATCGATTGAAACGCATTTTAATCGATTGTAATTCTGCCAAAAGATTTCATAAAACTTTCTAAGTTATTTTAACTGATAGCAAGCTTGTTTTAATCGATTAAAACATTCTGGGAAAACCTCTTAGTTGTTTTAATCGATTATTTCACATTTGTATCGATTAAAATACTGACAGAACAACTTTCAAAATACTTCAAGTTATTTCAATCGATTATTTCGAGTTTGTATCGATTAAAATTTTGCCAGAACACTTTTCAAAATATTCTAAGTCATTTTAATCGATTATATCAATTCTATATCGGTTAAAATATCGCGGAAGGTTTTCAAAAATCCTTCTAATGAAAACAATCGATTATTTCAAAAACATATCAGTTAAAAACCTGTTATAAAAGTGTTAAGAACATTTTAGTTGATAAAGCTCATATACTATTAGTTAAAATAGTTACTTCAAAACCCTTTTAACAAAATACTTTGTTTTTAACCGTTTAAACACGTTTTAGAGGAATTTGCAAAATATTTTAAATGAAGAGACCTCATGCAGCAGAGAGATAAAAATGATTATACCTAAGTAGACTCACTAATCACACTACCCTTTTATCTAAGTGACCTTTGACTGCAGCACAGTAGCCTTTGACTTAATTTTGACTTCATCAAATCAACAAGATCTTTGCTCAAGTAATTCAATAATATATTTATCACTTTCAGTCTCCCCCTATTTGATGAAGACAAATACCTCTTTGAATAATTTCTCTGCAGAAAAAGTTACTTGAATATATAGATTAGTGAGTATTCAAAAATTTATCATTTTCCCATTTCTCCCCCTATATTGTTACTCCCTCTAAATAAGGAAAATTAATATTAAAAAAAAAAAAACAATTATTTCTCCCCCTTTTGACTTCATCAAAAATAGGGAACAAAGGAACAAAGCAAATATAATGCATGGTATGTATCAAAATTTAGTTTTTGAAAACAGTAAAAAATTTGAACAAGATACTTTACTCATATAAAGATCAATCAAAGTTGATTCAAACTTATCTTCATTAACACGTTTGTAATGAATACAATTAATACATGAAAAAATAAGGGAACCATGCTTTAGTAGCATGTTACAAGAACAACCATTAACTAAAAGCCTTTAATTTTTCTTTCCAGAGTAATAATCGATTAAAAACAGGACAAAATCGATTAAAAAGTTCTTGTTACTGGTTTTAATCGATTAAAATAATGTTTTAATCGATTAAAACAGTGATGAATTTCAAAAATTTTGAAACATAAGTTGATTTAATCGATTAAATCGAAATTTAATCGATTAAAACAGTAAGAGAAATGTTGTATAAGTGCTTTTAATCGATTTAAAGCTTGTTTTTATCGATTAAAATAACCAGTTTTGAAAATTAAGTAATGTTTGATGCATCTAAAATGCCTAATTCAGTGCGAATTTTGTAAAAACGATCACGAGCAAGAGGTTTTGTAAAAATATCTGCTAGTTGTTTTTCAGTTTCTATAAAGAAAATTTCGCAATCACCTTTGAAAACATGATCTCTAATGAAATGATGTCTAATTTCTATATGTTTTGTCCTAGAATGTTGAATTGGGTTTTTAGTTAACATAATGGCACTAGTATTATCACATAAGAGAGGAATTTTTCTGAGAATTAAACCATAATCTTCAAGCTGTTGTTTGATCCAAAGAGATTGAGCACAACAACTTCCAGCTGCAATGTACTCGGCTTCAGCTGTAGAAAGGGCAACACATGATTGCTTTTTACTATGCCATGAGATTAGACTGCTTCCAAGGAAATGACAGGTGCCACTGGTGCTTTTCCTATCAAGCTTACAACCTGCAAAATCTGAGTCAGAGTATCCAATTAAATTTAGTTTGGACTCACCAGGATACCATAACCCAATATTTAAAGTTCCTTTGAGATATTTGAGGATTCTTTTTGCAGCAGTAAGATGAGATTCTTTTGGTGCAGATTGAAACCTGGCACACATACAAACACTAAACATAATGTCAGGTCTACTTGCTGTTAGATATAGTAAAGAGCCAATAAGCCCTCTATATTTAGTTTCATCAACAGGTTTTCCTTTTTCATCAGAATCAAGATAGCAATTTGTGGACATTGGTGTTGATGCTTCTTTGCACTGTTCCATCTCAAATTTCTTTAAAAGTTTTGTGCAGTATTTAGATTGATGAAGAAAACTTCCTCCTTGAAGTTGTTTAACTTGTAATCCAAGAAAGTAGTTGAGTTCCCTCATCATAGACATCTCAAATTCTCCCTGCATATCTTTGATAAAAACTTTACATAAAGACTCATTAGTGGCTCCAAATATGATGTCATCAACGTATACTTGAACTAGAATTACATCATTATTTTATTTTTTTAAGAATAAAGTTTTATCAACCAAACCTCTTTGATAGCCCTTTGAAATGAGAAAATTACATAACCTTTCATACCATTGTCTTGGGGCTTGTTTGAGACCATACAAAGCTTTCTTTAATCTATAAACATATTATGGATGAATATGATCTTTAAAACCAGGTGGTTGTGTAACAAAAACTTCTTCATTCAAATATCCATTTAAGAAAGCACTTTTGACATCCATTTGAAATAACCTGAAACTTTTTATTGAAGCATAAGCAAGTAAAAGTCTAACAGCCTCTAATCTAGCAACAGGAGCATATGTTTCACCAAAATCAATTCCTTCTTGCTGATTATACCCTTTAGCAGCTAATCTGGCCTTGTTTCTAGTAATTATACCATTTTCATCCATTTTATTCCTAAAAACCCATTTTGTTCCTACAATATTTGCATTATCTGGTTTTGGAATTAATTCCCATACTTCATTTCTTGTAAATTGATTTAATTCATCATGCATATCATTAATCCAGTTATTATCCTTTAATGTATCAGATATGGTTTTTGGTTCAATTTGTGATACGAATGCCATGTGATTGCAAAATTTATTTAAAGATCTTCTAGTGGAAACTCCCTGATTTAATTCACCAATGATGTTGTCTATTGAAAGATTTCTTGGAGTCTTCCATTTGTTTAGTTTTAAGTTGTAAAATTTTGTAATATCACCTGTCATGTGTTTAGAACAGCTGCTGTCAAGGTACCAGAGATCTTCAGTTTGTTTTGCCTGAAAGAGAAATTAGTATAGTTGCAGTACAAAATGATACAGAATCAAAATAATCAATTAATTCTGCACTGGAAGTAGAATTTTAATTGATTAATTTGATATTCAATCGATTAATCAAGTTTTGGAGAAAATATATCGGAATAATAATCGGTTAAATTTATCTTTTTAATGATTTTAAGTGATATAAATCCTTTTTAATCGATTAAAACAGCTAAACTAGATTCCAGAGAACATTTTAATCGATTAATTCGTATTTCAATCGATTAAAACTGTACATATAGCTTTTCTGGTATTCTCTGTAAGTGATTTTAATCGATTAAAATAGTTTTATATCAATTAAAATACACAGTCGATGAATCCAGAAACAGAATTTGCTGATTTGATACCAAGGAATTCCAGATTTTGTTCCTGCAAAACAGATTTAGCATATTTCTGGTATCCTTTTTTTATAATTACTGGGTCCAATCATGTTATTTGAAATGAATTTTTGGGAATCCACTTCATTCTACCTTTAGGAATAGCATATTTCTTAATTCTACAATATTTCACAGAATGACCTTTTTTTCATGCAGTAAAAGCATTTAATGAATGGAGACGAAACAGATTTACTATATGCAAAATAGTTTTTAAATGCTCTAGTTTTCTTTCCAATAAGAGGTGTAAAACCAATACCACCACGATCAATAACCATTTTTTGAGAATCAAGTATCATATCCAGACTAGTTTTCCCTTATGCAAGTTTAGATGCAGTTTTTTTATTAAATATGTTAATTTCTTTTGTAACTCAGGACAATTTTTACAGTCTTTATCATTACACATGCAATCATAATTATTACCTATTTCCAGATTTTCATTCTTAGTTTCCACATCAACTATTTTCTTTTCAAGAAGAGTGATCTTGTTTTCTAATAATCTATTCATGCTCTTTAATCTTTTGTTTTCAATTTCTAATTTCTTAGCTACTGCATGCATTTCATAAAAAGCATCTTGTAATGAACTATAATTCATAGTAGTTGTTGAGTCAAAACTTACACTGGTCATTGGAGAATCTGAATTGACCATCAAGCATATCTCTGTTGTTTCTTCATAGGCCATTTCAAGGGTTTTCCACATTTGTGCAGTAGTTTGACAATGTGCTATCCTGAAAAAATCATTTCTGTTAAGTGCAGATATGATGGTATTCTTAGCAATACAATCATCTTGGATTAGTTTCTTTTCACAATCATTTAAGCTAGACCATTCTTTGTTAAAAACATAAGTTCCCTGTTCAATGATATTCCAAACATGTATACCAACAGATTCAATAAAGATCTTCATCCTAATCTTCCAAAAAGAGTAATCTGTACCACAAAACAGTGGAGGTCTATCAATACAAGCACTCTCAGAAAATTTATTTCCAACCATTTGGATCGAAAGACTTGAATAATTCTCAAGAACCTTGCTCTGATACCAATTGTTAGAAATGTAGGCTGAGATCAAGAGGGGGGGTGAATTGATCTTTGAAAGATTTTCGCAATTTACAAATTATCTATTTCAAAGATTAAGAATTCTGACCAGTTCTTGAATCACACACAGCAAGCAATCAAAATAAATGCAGTCACAGAATTAAAGGAGAGAAAGGTTTAGAAAGATACAACCAAGATTTATACTGGTTCACCCAATCCCAGGGCTACATCCAGTTTCCAGCTGGGTTCCACTAGATTGAACATTTTACAGATTACAACTTTAATCTCACACTCAATCTACCACAAGAACCAAAATTCCAGTCCCTGCACCTAAACCTTCACCAAGAACCAAATTTCAGTTCTTGACCAACCCTGCAGCCAAATTCCAGCTACAGAAACCAGTGCCCACAATTCCAGGCACCCACAATACAGTAAAGAAAGTAAAGAAACGAATAGAAGAAACTAGGACACCCAAACCAGGTTTATGCAGCTCTGCAGAATGAGTTTCTTCTCCAAAAGAATGCAAATATTTCCACAAGAAAGAACTTCTAAGAACTTCACAAAACTAGCGTGATTCTCTCTTGAAAGTAGCACTTATGATTGCTTGATTAATTGCCAAAAGGTGTGTTTCAAAAGGTTCAAGCAATTCTGTTTTTATAGAAGATTTTCCAAACTGCTGGTTTATTTAATCTGTTAAAATAATCTTTTAATTTGTTAAAAGTCTTGTTTTAATCTGTTAAAACTTCTTTTAATCTGTTAAAATGTTCTTGATTATTTTCCAGATTTGTTTTAACTGATACGACACACACACTTCAAAACTTCTATTGTGAAAACCTCTGTCACTTCATTTTTGTGAAAATAATTTCTCAAATCTTTGTGAAAATTTTAATTAAACAAAATGGGTGACCATTCTCATGCACAATCAAGTCATTCTAGTATGGGTGGGAGTTACCATAGATCTAGGGAACATGGTTCGGTTAGGGATAAGCTTAGACCATTAGAAGAAAAAAAAAAGATGAAGAAATAAGGGCTATAATTACTAGAAGATAACAACAAAAATAAAAATAAAAGTGAGGGTTCTAGGAGAATAAATGAACAACATGAGGAACCTCACTCTCATTTAGAAAACTATAGTAGTTATCACAATGATGATTATTATCAACCATCTCCACCTAGGCGTCATAGACCTAGGATGGAACCTCATAGGAAACCTAAGGTTCACCTTCCTCCCTTTCACGATAAGGATAATGTAGAAGAATATCTAGACTGAGAGATGAAGGTCGAACAATTATTTGAGTGTTACAAAATACATGAAGAAAGAAGGGTGTCCATGGCATCCCTTAGTTTTCAAGGACACGTTATGTATTGATGGACTTCCCTAGTATGAGATAGGAGAATACATAATGAGCCCCAGGTTAGGTATTGGAATGAACTCCGAAATGCCCTTAGGAAGAGACATGTACCCTCTTACTATGATAGGGAGTTGATGGATGTCGTCGCCGTCAAAAGAGGCGGTCGAAACGACGCAATGGTTTTGTTTGACTCACGTTTTTAAAAGTGTGGTTCAACGCCTTTAGGTTGTCCGATAACCAGGCTAGACCTAAGGGTGAGGTTTTCGAAAAGGGTTCTATGGAGTCGCCACTGATGTTTTTACCAAAAAGATCGGAAAAGGAAAAAAAGAAGGCATTGGTTTAGAAAAACCAACTTTGGCCATTACAACCAGAGTCGGGTAAGGGAGTTAGTTACGTGCGGGGAAGGTATTAGAACCCCCACGACGCCCCTTTCCGGTTCCCTATGATGGACTATTCTTAAAATAAAGATAATAAAATTATGCTTCTACCCTATTTATTTATTACAGAATTTAAGTAGTTATCTACATGATCCTAATATCTAATGCATACAAGGGAAACAGTAAAAGAAAGCAATAAAAGAGAAGAGACATGAAGGAGAACCTCCAAAGTGAGCTTTCATAAATGTTGAACTTGAGGACGCTTTTTGGCAGTCCCCACACTCTATAGAGACACTCCTCCCTCGATCAAAAAACAAAGGTGTCATCCTACTGAGGGCCAAATGTCTCAAAAAAAGGAGACATCCTTAACCAATTTCTACCTTAACGGAAATCGGAAAGTTCACTCGAACTCTACAAAAATGCTCAGAGTCACTCTAAAGTGCCAAAAGGCTTCCTAGAGAGTGGTAGGAGTGAATGGTGTGTAAAGAGTCAGGAAGTCCCCCCCCCCTTTTATAGGAATTCGCATTTTGTTTATGGAGTGGCGTCTTATTCTATGACGTTTGCTATGACTGATTCACTTCCCTAGTCCGCCCTTTGGGTTTTCAGCCTAGGATGTTGTGCTATGTCCTAACTTTTGTCTAGGTTTCCTCTTTTCTTGTTTTGGTAATCCTAGCGGACTTTATTTTGTAATCCTATTTTTTCCTAGGCTACCCTTTATTGTTGTTCGGGTTTCCTAACGGGTTTACCCTAACTTTTGCATAGCCCCCTTTGGTGGGTTTCCTACCGGGTATCTTGCCCTCTCTTTTTGGCCTTTGACTTCTATGGGCTTCTTTTGATTTTCTTTTCTCTTTGCACAACATTGGTGAAACACGACTTTATTATGATGAGGTAGAACCTTATTTTGTGTTTCTAGTCAATCAGTGATGATGGATTTGACTTTTATTTTGGTCAATGGCGCAGTTTTGTTGCTTTGACGCGTTTTGAAAATGTTTTCTTAAACATGGTTATTAATGAGGTTTAGATATGAATAGCAAGAAGAGAAGCAGATAGTAAGAATTACATTCTTTGTAATTAATAGGGAAATATGTGCCCTACAATGCTCGGGGGTTGGGCTAGCCCCGAGGAGTAATCTCTAATAATCATTGGATTTACAAACCCTAAGAATCAGAAGGAGAACACCTAATGACTAAAGTCGCTTTTGACGCTTGAACCCCTCTATTTGGGAAAATCTGATTCAAGGTGTGGAGGGGAGACTTCCCTTTTCTCCGTGCAGCTTGATCCTTTGTAGGGTCATGCTTCAAAGGATTGTCTTTAAAATCTGGTGGCTCCCTTATTCCTTGAGAGTTTCTAATGAGCCCTTGGTTTGGGCAGTATCCATATTTCCTCATCATGTGGGTCACCTTCATATTGTTGGGGAAGTCTTTTCATATTGGCAAAACATATTTCAAAGGTCCTCTTCAGCCGCATTCGTTCAAGGTAGGGCAGACGGCTTGCTGATTCAAACGTCGTCTTTAGCTCGAATGGTGACCAGCTTGTCGCCTACCGTGAGTTTATCTTTTTGGCGAAGCGTTGAAAGAACTACCTTAGCATCGTGAATCCAAAGTCTACTCAATTTCCTCTTTGAACTATGTCTTTCTTCGGTCTTATTATTTTTTTCTTTATTCTTAGGAGCATCGTCTTATAGCTCCTTAGGGGAATAGATTCTTCCACTTCTAATCCTTCCCTCAATGCCAACTATGTTGGAGATATCCTCATTGATGGGCAATGTTTTTGCGTATCTCCATGGTACAACTTTATTCGATTCGAGGCGTGAACATATGTAATGGCATCCTTGCCCCCTCTTCCTTATTAACTTGGATATCCGACGATTGAGGCTTATTATCCTCCTTAGGCGGATCAACCATTAGAGAGAACTTGACGATGAAAGATTTTCTCTTCATCTTATTCTAATTCATGGGAAGCACATTAATTAATCCTTTCTTTTCATTTTATTATTATTATTAAAGTGAGAATGAATGAATGGAATTTATGAATGTAATAGACGGTTGAAGAGATGATGAAAACAAATAATTTTATTTATTTCATCCAGACATTGTACATTCCTCAATGCAATGTCTCAAAGTACATTTTTTTTTAAACAGAGAAGCCTAAAGGAACCCATAGGCGGGTTAGAATTTCTATGTATTTTCTCATTTTTTTTTTACTTCCCGTGCATGGCATGCGAATGCCCTATCCTTTTTACATGGTATTGAGGAATATCCACTTTTTTCAACTACCTACTACTAGATGCATGTTATGAGGATGAAGTTTGATGGATGCATGTTTGCAAGTGTTTGTTTTTTCCTAAACATGATCATTTTTTATTTCCTAACATGATGTATGATAGTGTTTGGGATTTTTGTATGCAGATGAGGGCATGAAGAATACCAGCCGCTTTCTAGAATACAAAAAGAATTTTATTGTTTAAAATGAATGATTTATGGGATGGATATGCCTTAAGACAATGACTTAGCTATCCTCCTTAAAGCTTACTCTTTGTGGGGTATCATACCCACCTCGGTGCAATGGTTTATTCTCCATCACAGATTTGACAAGTATAATGGAGGTCACTATCACACCTTAGTACACTTGTCCCTTCCTTGTCGCGAAGGTCACAAACGCACTTGGGTCTCTTTTTCCCTTGTCTTAAGGTTATCTAGTATTTCTTAGCATGAATGTATTTTGTTAGAATCGCGTAGTGGAATGTTTGCGTGAACGGACAAAAACCAAGAGGGGGGGGTGAATTGGTTTCTTAACAAAAATTAGGTTTTAAAAATTTTTCCCAAATTTTACCGATTAAAATGTTATGTAAATGTAAATAGGATAAGGATAGAGTCTTACACATAAGATTTATATTGGTTCGAATCAAAAGACCCTACGTCCAGTTTCTAATCACTCAAACAGAGGATTAACGTTGTCACTATAATCAAGTTTTTACAAACAGATAACAATGGAAAAGATAGAGTAACGAAAACACCTCTCTAGAGTCACACAAGAGATGAAGAACAGTTTTCCCTAGAGACGGCACAACACACAATCCACCAAGAACTCCACTTAGTGATTCTTATCGCTTCTAGCCCACACTAGGTTCCAAAAGCCCCTTTTTCCTCCAACAAACAGTTCTCTGGCAATCACAGCTCTCAAATTTTGTTTGAAAAAGGTTGTTCTTCTTTTCTGAGAGCCTTAGAGAACCTTAAGTAGATGAATTAGGGTTTGGGAATTGGGGATTTTCAAAACTTGGTGTATTGGGACTAGGGTTTTCGAAAATAGGTTTAATTTGAAGTTCAAAATGCAAATCTAACTGAAATAATCGATTATCTCAAGTGTTAATTGATTATTACAGAGCCAAAATCAACAGGAACCCACAACGCACTGCTTTAATCGATTATTTGCCCTGTTAATCGATTAATAGGCCTGTTAATCGATTAATAGAAGTGTTAATCGATTATTACAGAGAGTTGATACAGAAAATGGTTTTTCTCTCTGTAATAATCGATTATTTGGCCTATTAATCGATTAAACCAGTAGGTTTTTGATAAAAATGAGTTTTTGAAGCTTCTAAAGAGTAGGCTATGTACTGGATATCTTAGACTCTAATATTACAGACTCAAACTCATCAAAACAGAGTTATTACACAAGAATATAAGTCTTCAAGTCTCTATGTTCTTTGTTCTTGAATCATCATCAAAATCAACAAGCTTCATGTCCATGTAAGTTCAACATCAAGTCCTTGTATGTTTCAACAATCTCCCCCTTTTTTTATGATGATCAAAATTTTCTTTTAAAGCCTTGTAATAACCTGTTTTATTTGTCACACTAACAAAAACATTAAACATACCAGATAATATTTAAATTTAATCATAAGAGGCTTTAAATATTTCTCCCCCTATTTTGATTATGATCAAAAAATTAAGAGCTCCCCCTCAAAATATGCATAACCTGGAAATAAATCCCCCTCAAACAAAGCAATAAAAGAATACAAATTTTATTTCATAAGTGAAAGTGATTTACAACACAAGAAACAATATTAAAACTCTTCAGTATCGCTATGAAAGTAAGCATCAAATTTATTCTCTAAGTCACACACTTTATCATCTACGTCAGAGATACGACGAATGATTTCCTCATGCCGTACTCTAGAGAGAGTGAAGAATGCCTGCATCCTCTGGTTCATATCAGATAACATGTCTTCCACAGATTGACGGGTTTCAGGATGAGCAGAAGACGTTCAAGAAATTTGAATCTGATCAGAGGGAAACTTAGTAGCAGGAGGCATATCTTCGTCAGAATCTTCATCATCTGCATCTATGTTTGGAACATCATCCTTGTGAACATAAGTATTATTTACACGCACCATTTGGAGTTAGGTTAATGTGTTGTCCAGCATGCAGTTTAAGTTTGTCGTTCGTACCGTTTGTTCCCCTTCGACATTCACTCCTTTGTATTCAAGAATGCGAGAGATAAGGAGAGCATATGGAATTTTGAAGGTGGGATGACGTTTGGCCTTCAGCATAGTCATTGTGACGAGGCTGCCCCAATCTATTGGCTCATTATTCATTATTGCATGAATAATGCAAAGATCTATTGAAGAGCATTGGGCATGATTCGTTGCCCAGGGACATAGGATCCAGACGAGTAAATGCAAGAGCAGGCGTTCCTCCTTCTTTAATGGTCCAGCTAGAAGGAGACGTCCAATCTCCATGGAAGGGTTACGAAGAAAAGAACAATAAGCCATGATCCTGTCAAAGTCATCTAACTCGGCAAAAATGTTAATAGCATCATCTCTTATAGGAAAATGTGCAACATTTTCCCAAATATCGTCATCAAGAATAATGGTTACTCCCTTAACACGAGAGGTAGCTACTTGATCTCTAAATTTAAAGCAAGAGTAAAATACCCTAACTAAATCAGGATAGTATGTACCTTACATTTGGATAAAAGGGAGAACTCCTTGAATTTCAAGAAGATTAGGAAAATTAAATCCCCTATTGATGAATTGATCACCAATAAGGAATTTGGGAGTGATAATACCTCGTTCCTTCCAAAAAGTCAGAAATTCCTGTCGGCCCTCAGCATCACAGATCCATCCTTCGATAGAATTAGGACGGGCATGAGATGCAGGTGCAAATCTTCTTCTGATGGAAATTTTAGCACGAGAAGATGAGGCCATTGTAGAATTAGAGAAGTAACAAGAGAGTTTGGGAACACAAGTGATGTTAGAAGAAGGCAAGAATGATAGAATGAAGCTAGAAAGCTTGGATTCAAGAGTGTGAGGTGTGGAGAAGTGAAATGGAGGTTTCCTATTTATAAACAACATCTCCAAGTGTGAGGTGTGGAGAAGTGAAATGGAGGTTTCCTATTTATAAACAACATCTCCAACGGCCATTTGAGAGTGCATAGGGACCAAAAGTGTCGTTGGCAATGGCTAGAAAACTAAAACAATCAAGTTTAATCGATTAAAGCTTGAAATAATCAATTAAACAAGTAATAGACCCTTTTAATCAATTAAATCAAGCTGTTAATCGATTAACATTGTATTTAATCGATTATCTGATGAATTAATCGATTAATCCAGTGAGTAATTTCATATTTTGGACATCTTGGGTGCAAATAATCGATTATAACTTCAAATAATCGATTATTCCAGAGAGTTCATCAAATTTTTGAGGTTTAGACACATAATAATCTTTTAACATCCTACATAATTGATTATAACATTACAACCATCCAAAAATTGTTTAATTAAGAAAAATTTAAGCTATTTCTAATATCCCTAAGTCTCTTCTAAGATCATAGAATCTATCCTTGGCAAGATGCTTAGTAAAAATATATGCTAATTGATGCTTTGTATCAACATACTCAATTTTACAGTTTCCTTTACTTATATGATCTCTCAAGAAATGATGTCTAATTTCTATATGTTTAGTCCTAGAGTGCATTACTGGATTCTTAGTAAGATTGATTGCACTTGTATTATCACACATCAAAGGAATATCATTTAGAAATATACTATAATCTTCTAGTTGTTGCTTCATCCATAAAATTTGAGCACAACAATTACTAGCTGCAATATATTCAGCTTCAGTGGTGGATAAAGCAACACATGCATATTTCTTAGAATGCCAAGATACTAATGATGATCCTAATAAATGACAAGTTCCACTAGTACTCTTTCTATCTATTTTGCATCCACCATAATCAGCATCAAAATAACCTATTAAGCTAGGAGAAGCTTCAGATGGATACCATAAACCAAAACCAGTAGATCCTTTTAAATATTTTAAAATTCTTTTTACTGCAGTTAAGTGAGATTCTTTTGGACATGCTTGAAATCTAGCACACACATAAACAGAATGCATAATATCAGGTGTACTTGCAGTTAAGTACAATAGTGAACCTATCATACCTCTATACATGGATTGATTAATTTCCAAACCTGATTCATCCTTGTCTAAATAGCATGAAGTTCCCATGGGTGTGTTAGCTTCCTTTGAATTGTCCATTCCAAACTTCTTGAGAATCTCTTTGCAGTATTTGGTTTGAGAGACAAAAATGCCATCTTTAAGTTGCTTGATTTGAAGTCCAAGAAAGAATGTTAATTCTCCCATCATAGACATTTCAAACTCTCCCTGCATTATCTTAGCAAATTCTACACACAAAGAATTATCAGTTGATCCAAAAATGATATCATCAACATATACTTGAACCAATAATATATGTTCTTTTACTTTCTTTATAAACAAAGTTGAATCAATTTTTCCTCTAGAAAAATCATTTGAAGTTAGAAAACTACTTAACCTTTCATACCAAGACCTAGGAGCTTGTTTCAAACCATATAATGCTTTCTTCAATTTAAAAATATGATTAGGATAACTAAAATCTTCAAATCCAGGGGGTTGCTCCACATATACTTCTTCTTTAATAAACCCATTCAAAAATGCACTTTTAACATCCATTTGATATAATTTAAATTTCATCAATGATGCATAAGCAAGAAGTAGGCATATAGACTCTAACCTGGCAACAGGAGCATAAGTTTCATCATAATCAATACCTTCCTCCTGACAGTAACCTTTGGCAACAAGTCTGGCTTTATTCTTTGTTATATTTCCATCTTCATCAAGTTTGTTTCTAAATACCCATTTAGTTCCAATTACTTGATGTGATTCTTCTCTTGGGATTAATTCCCATACTTGATTCCTTTCAAATTGATTAAGTTCCTCTTGCATAGCTATGCACCATTGGTCATATTTAAGCGATTCCTCAACATTTTTGGGTTCTATCTGAGACACAAAAGCTACAGACATGCAGAAATTAGTCATATTTCTAGTTCTTACCCCTTTTGAGATATCACCAATAATATTGTCCATTGAAAGTCCTCTTGGTGATTGCCATTCTTTTGCTAATTCAGGTGTTTGAAAAGGCTCATTTTCTTCCAAATACAATTCATCAAGAGCCTCTCTTATGTACTCATCATCACCTGCAAGTTCTTTATTTGACTCAAGAGGATTTCCCCCAAGGTCTACAATTGCATCAAATGTAACATGTATAGATTCTTCAACATTTAAGGTTCTTCTATTAAACACTCTATAATCTTTGCTAGTTAATGAATAACCTAAGAAAATGCCCTCATCGGCTTTTGAGTCAAATTTTCCTAAGTTGTCCTTTCCATTATTTAACACAAAGCACTTACATCCAAATATTTTCAAATGAGCAACATTAGGATTTCTACCATTTAACTATTCATAGGGAGTTGATTTTATAATTGGCCTAATGAGCATTGTATTCAAAACATAACATGCAGTACTTGCAGCATCAACCCAAAAATATTTGGGAACATTTGATTCATTTAGCATTATTCTAGCAAGTTCCTCTAGTGACCTATTTTTCCTTTCAACTACACCATTTTGTTGGGGAGTCCTAGGTGCAGAAAAATTATGTAATATACCATTTTCCTCACAATAATTTTCAAACCTTTAATTTTGAAACTCACCACCATGATCACTTCTTAAAACTTTAATTCTTAAGTCTTTCTCATTTTGAATTTGCTTTGCAAACTTCCTAAAGACCTTAAAAGCTTCACTTTTCATTGTTAAGAAAAATGTCCAAGTATATCTAGAAAAGTCATCAACAATCACAAGACCATAATAATTTCCACCAAAGCTTTTTATCCTAGAAGGACCAAATAAGTCTAAATGTAATAATTCTAAAGGTTTTGATGTGGAAATAACGTTCTTTGATTTAAATGATGATTTTACTTGTTTACCTTTTTGACATGCATCACATAATCTATCTTTTTCAAACTTTAACTTAGGAAAACCAACAACTAAGTCTTTTGATATCAATTTGTTTAAATGATGCATATTTATATGAGCTGCTCTCTTATGCCATAACCATGGGTTCTCTTCCTTAGCAACTAAGCATGTTATACTAGTATCATGTATACAATCCAAATCAATCAAGTATATGTTATTATGCCTAATGCCTTTCAATGCTACTTTTTCGGAATCTATCAAATGTATGGTACAAAACTTACTTTCAAAGATTACCTTAAATCCTTTGTCACATAGTTGACTTATGCTAAGGAGATTATGCTTTAGCCCATCAACAAGAAGCACATCCTTAATCTCCAAAGTGTTTGCACCACCTATATTTCCAATTCCAAGAATCTTTCCTTTGTTGTTGTCCCCATAAGTTACATATCCTTGTTCTTTAGCTTTGAAGGTCACAAATTTCATTTTGTCTCCGGTCATATGTTTAGAGCATCCACTATCAAGATACCACGTAGACTTATTTGATTTGGAGGTTTCCTACAAAACAAGAACATAGTAAACTTAGGTCCCCATAACTTTTGGGTCCTTGGGGTTAGAGATAAACAATTTATTTAACTAAAGGAACCCAAATATATTTTCCTTTAGGAACACCAAAATGTTTGATTTTATATCTATTTGAAGTGTGACCATGTTTCATACAATAAAATCATGCTTTAGATGTAGCTTTTGAATATGATGCATTTCTAACAATAGATGCTCTAGTTCCTTTTTCAACCCATACTCTTCTATTTTTCATTTTAGGCTTTTTCAAAGGAACTTGATGGTTTACTCTATTTTGAGCTATAACAACTTTATTTTTATTATTATTACTTAATTCCTTTTCGGCTTTATCAAGCAAATGATTAAGTATATCAATATCATATTCATACTCTTTACAAGATACACATGCTATATTCTTATCATTATTCTCATCTATGCCTACAATTTTCGTTTTTAAGGACTCCACCTCTTTTCCGGATCTACTTAAACTCTTTTTCACAGCTTTGTATTCATTTTTCAAGTCCTTAAAGGCACTAAACAATTCATTATATGCATTTTGCAGTTCATCAAAATTATTTTCATCATCACTTGAAGATGAGTCAGAATCACTTACCTCAAAATCGGAAGATATATTATCATTTGCCATTAAGCAAATATTGGCTTCAATTTCCGAGTCACTTGACTCCGAACTCGAATCACTATTGTCCCAAGCGATGTAGGCTTTCTTCTTGAAGAACTTTTTGCCTTTATTATCTTCATTTTTCTTGTTTGGACATTCGGTCTTCACATGTCCTGTTTCACCACAACCATAGCATTTGATATTTATGGAAGTATTTTCTCTTACCTTTCCTTTACCTTTAAATGGATGCCTTCCTTTGGCTTTCATGAATTTTGTAAACTTCTTTATCATAAGACTCAATTCTTCTTCTTCATTCTCCGAGTCTTCTTCTTCCTTTTTACTCTTACCTTTGGAAATTTCAGTTTTGAAGGCTAAGTTCCTCTTTTGATGTTGTCCTTCCTCATCATTTAGCCTTCCTAGCTCAAGCTCATGCTCTCTCAACTTTTCAAAGAGCACCGCCATAGACATTGTGGCAAGGTTTTGTGACTCCGAGATGGCCGTCACTTTAGGTTTTCATTTCCTATCCAAAGATTTCAAGATTTTAACATTTAATTCATCAACATCAAAAATTTTACCTAACCCGGTGAGATGGTTCACAATGTGTGTGAAACGCTTTTGAACGTCAAATATTGTTTCGCCTTGTTGCATTCGGAACATCTCATATTCTTGGATTAGAGAATTTTTTTCGTGCTCTCTTAACATCGTATGTACCTTCGTGGGTCACTCTTAGTATTTCCCACATCTCTTGAGCACTTTTACAAACGGAGATCCTGTAAAACTCATCAAGGGTTAAAGCAGATGAAATAATATTTCTAGCCCTAACGTCAAATTGAGCTTTTCTATTTTCCTCCGCTGTCCATCTAGAAAATGGTTTAGGAATGTCTACTCCGTTTTCAGAAATTTTTGGAATATAGGGACCGTTTAAAATAGCGTCCCAAACACCTCTATCAACAGACTCTAAAAAGATTTGCATTCTAACTTTCCAGAAAGGATAATTTTGACCCACAAAGAGTGGGGGTCTGTTGATAGAAGCACCCTCGGCAAACGTTTGATTTTGTCCGGCCATTTTCGAAAAATTTGAATGACTATCAAAGCAAGCTCTGATACCACTTGTTAGAATCACGCAGCGGAATGTTTGTGTGAACGGAAAAAAACCAAGAGGGGGGTGAATTGGTTTCTTAACAAAAATTAGGTTTTAAAAATTTTCCCCAAATTTTACCGATTAAAATGCTGTGTAAATGTAAATAGGATAAGGATAGAGTCTTACACAGAAGATTTATACTGGTTCGGATCAAAAGACCCTACGTCCAATTTCTAATCACTCAAACAGAGGATTAACGCTGTCACTATAATCAAGTTTTTACAAACAGATAACAAATGAAAATATAGATTAACAAAAACACCTCTCTTGAGTCACACAAGAGATGAAAAACAGTTTTTCCTAGAGACAGCACAACACACAATCCACCATGAACTCCACTTAGTGATTCTTATCGCTTCTAGCCCACACTAGGTTCCAAAAACCCCTTTTTCCTCCAACAAACAGTTCTCTGGCAATCACAGCTCTCAAATTTTGTTTGAAAAAGGTTGTTCTTCTTTTCTGAGAGCCTTAGAGAACCTTAAGTAGATGAATTAGGTTTTGGGAATTGGGGATATTCGAAACTTGGTGTATTGGGACTAGGTTTTTCGAAAATAGGTTTAATTTGAACTTCAAAATGCAAATTTGACTGAAATAATCGATTATCTCAAGTGTTAATCGATTATTACAGAGCCAAAATCAACAGGAACCCACAACACACTGCTTTAATCGATTATTTGCCCTGTTAATCGATTATTACAGAGAGCTGATACAGAAAATGGTTTTTCTCTCTATAATAATCGATTATTTGGCTTCTTAATCGATTAAACCAATGGGTTTTTGAAGCTTCTAAAGGGTAGGCTATGTACTGGCTATCTTAGACTCTAATATTACAGACTCAAACTCATCAAAATAGAGTTATTACACAAGAATATAAGTCTTCAACTCTCTAAGTTCTTTGTTCTTGAATCATCATCAAAATCAACAAGCTTCATGTCCATGTAAGTTCAACATCAAGTCCTTGTATGTTTCAACATATTTATGCATGAAAGATTTTTATTAAAATGGTGTTTATGCATACCATTCTTTGTGCATTTATTTTCTCTCTTGGTTTTACCACTTTATGGGATGATGTGGTATGAATGATACGACTTTGTCAAAAATTATATTATTATCTATTTTATTTTGAGATGAATGTTTTGTCAAAATCGTTTTATCATTTTAT
Organism: Sphenostylis stenocarpa; assembly: GCA_963425845.1. Taxonomy (NCBI): domain Eukaryota; kingdom Viridiplantae; phylum Streptophyta; class Magnoliopsida; order Fabales; family Fabaceae; genus Sphenostylis; species Sphenostylis stenocarpa. Next base: position 80,858,936 of record OY731403.1, on the reverse strand, counting down.
TTTCATTTTGAAATGAATGTTCTGATTTTATCAAAATTGTTGTATTATGTTTTTGTGATTATTGCTTTTTTTGTTGTTATTATTTTTTGACCTTTTATCTCTTCTGTTGGTCAATGTGGCTACTTAGCTTACAAAGAACCTGAAACCAGGCTAGCTTAAATGAAGATTGTCCGAGATAAAGTCGTTTATTGCAAAAAGAAAGGTTTTTATCTATTTTTATGACCCCTTATCTCTTTTGTAGGTCAACATGGCTACTTAACTTACAAAGAACCTAAAACTAGGTTAGTTTAAATGAAGATTATCCGAGATAAGGTTGTTTATTACGAAAATATTTTGAGATTTTTAAAATTGTATCTATGGTTGTATGATTATGCAATGCGACAAAAAAAATGCAACAAACAAATGCACAAACAATTCACTCATCTGCGAACCATGAGATGACGTTTTTATCACGAGGTAGGGGTATCCTGCAAAAGAGTGCATATTCAAGGTAGTTCTAAATATCCTCACCAAGGCCAGGCCCCCAAGGTGCCCCCATTATAGGGTCTCCACTCTCCTAGCCTTCAAACCATGCATGGCACCAAGGCCTTGTCAGTCTTTGGGCCAAAAGAGGAAGGTTATCACCTTGAGTGGTGGTTTCCGACCATATTGGTGGGCTCATGGCCCTCACTACGGCAAATTGTACAATTCCACCCACTCTCTAAGGTTATCCCACTTGCCCCCGGGTATAGGGGGAACTTTTCTATGCAAGGGTTTGTGTACAGTTTGTATTTCAAATAATTGCATAAATAAACATACAACAATTATTAAAGCCAAACAGTAAAACATGTTATAAACCAAGGAAGGGTTAAAGCATAGTTTCAGGTCTTTATTTATTAAACTAGTCCATCACTAAATGGGATTAACTCTCGGACTTCCCCAGTGAAGTCGCCATCTGTCACCGCCGTCAAAAGAGGTGGTCAAAGTGACGCGATGGTTTTGTTTGACTCGCATTTTTAAAAGTGTGGTTCAACACCTTTAGGTTGTCCGATAACCGGGCTGGACCTAAGGGCAAGATTTTCGGAAAGGGTTCTATGGAGTCATCATCGATGTTTTTACCAAAAACATCGGAAAAGGAAAAAAGAAGGCATTGGTTTAGAAAAACCAACTTTGGCCATTACAACCAGAGTCGGGTAAGGGAGTTAGTTATGTGTGGGGAAGGTATTAGCACCCCCACGACACCCCTTTCGGGTTCCCTATGATGGACTATTCTTAAAATAAAGACAATAAAATTATGCTTCTACCCTATTTATTTATTACAGAATTTAAGTAGCTATCTACATGATCCTAATATCTAATGCATACAAGGGAAATAGTAGAAGAAAGCAATTAAAGAGAAGAGATATGAAGGAGAACCTCCGAAGCGAGCTTTCATAAATGTTAAACTTGAGGACGCTTTTTGGCAGTCCCCGTACTCTACAAAGACATTCCTCCCTCGATCAAAAAATAAAGGTGTCACCCTACCGAGGGTTGGATGTCTCAAAAAAGGAGACATCCTTGACCGATTTCTACCTTAACGGAAATCAGAAAGCTCACTCAAACTCTGCAACAATGCTCAGAGTCACTCTAAAGTGCCAAAAGGCTTCCTAGAGAGTGGTAGGAGTGAATGTTGTGTAAAGAGTGAGGAAGTCCCCCCCTTTTATAGGAATTTGCACTTTTCAGGTCGGGACCACCGTCTCGCCAAATGAGACGGTGGTCTCGCCTTCAGCAAGTGGTGAGACGACCGTCTCGCCAAATGAGATGGTGGTCTTGCCATTGGCAATTGGTGAGACGGCGGTTCTTGCCAAGCGAGACGGCGGTCTCGTCCTTAACCGATGGCGAGACGGCGGTCTCGCCAAACGAGACGGCGGTCTCGACCCTCTAGGTGGAATTTCTTATTTTTCCTATACAAAATTCTTTCCTATTCTATATGGGGCCTATTGATCAATCCTAGGGACCTGTTAGGCCTTACCCATCTTCGAACGAAAGTCTTCTGCTCTCTTTTTTGAGGTCGGGCAAGATTTAGGGTCTACAATGGACAAGCTCCAATGACTCCAACAAAAAAAATATGACCATAAAGGAGTAAATCAGGGAATAGAGTAATTAATGATAAGGGTTGGGATAAGGGAAGAACCAAGAATCACTATTGCTAGGTTCCAAAGTGTCCTTAACCTAGAAATAAGAGACCGAGTGGAGTTACTGCCCTACCAAGATCTGAATGAATTAGTACAATTGTGTGTTAGGGTAGAACAACAAATAAAAGAAAAACTTCTTACAAAAGAGAATACCCTAATTCTAGGAATGAGCTTAAGAGGGAGGGTTTCACCTCCAAACCCAAATTTGAAAGGCCACTTGATAGAAAAAGAAAAAGAGAAACATAATTATAGAAAATTTTGAAAAGGAAAAACAAAAACTAGACTTTCCCAAGGAGAAGAGGACCAAGGATATCTAGTGTTTTTGATGTCTTGGTCGGGGGCATTATGCTTCTGAATGTCCTAATAAAAAAATCAAGTTAATAAAAGACCAAGAAATCATAAGACAGGATGAGACCCAATCTTCACGCAGTGAAGATGAATCCTCTAACTCTGAGGAGAGGTGCTTCCTTGTGAAGGTGATTTATTTATAATAAGGCGACTCTTGGAGAATCAACCAGTTGAATTAGAAAAATCACTGAGAGAAAATCTATTCCACACTAGATGTAAAGTTTTTGAAAATACTTGCTCTCTAATTGTGGATAGTGGTTGTTACAATTATTGTAGTTCAAGGGTTGTAGACAAATTAGCCTTAACTATTGTTCCCTACTGAAACCTTATAAACTACAGTGGATAAAAGATGATGGAGGAATAGTAGTTGATAAACAAGTAAATATTTCAATCTCCATAGGGAAATATAAAGATGAAATGTTATGTGACAGTTCCTATGCAGGCTAGACATATTCTACTTGGAAGGCCTTGGCAATTTGATAAGAAACTCTCCATGATGGCCTTACTAATAAAATAAGTTTCGTTCACAAGGCAAATCATATAATATTGTGTCCTCTTACATCTTAATAGGTGAGAGAGGATCAAATAAAAATGAAAAAAAAAGTTGACGAAGAAAGAAAAGGAATAAAAAAAAAGTCTGATAAAAAAATAAAGGGTTCTACCAAAACAGGGCAGGAGAAGAAAAAGGGATTGGAGGTCGGTGTCTCTTCTAATTTAGTTGTTCATGAACACATTTTTAAAAATAAAATAAATAAAAATCTTCTTAGTGAACAACCTCTTTTGCTTCTCTAATGCAAGGAGACACTTTGTTGCCAGAAGTCAAGAACTTGATTCTCTACCACTAGGGGTACAAAAGCTTTTAAAAGAATTTGATGATCTATTTCCCAAAGAATTTCCCCAAGGGCTGCGACCTCTTAGAGGAATAGAATATCAAATAGATTTAGTGTATGGGGCAAGCCTGCCAAACAGACCTGCCTACAGAGCAAACCCCCAAAAAACTCAAGAGATAAAAAATCAAGTTAGTGACTTACTGAAGAAGGGTTGGGTACAAAAGAGTATCAGTCTTTGTGTTGTCCTGGTGTTTTGGTCCCTAAGAAAGATGGAACATGGCAAATGTGTGTAGATTGTAAGGTTATCAACAACATCACTGTAAAATATAGACATCTTATCCGTAGGCTAGATGATATGCTTGATGAATTGTATGGGGCTAACATATTTTCAAAAATTGATCTTAAAAGTGGATATCACCAAATAAGAATTAAAGAGGGAGATGAATGGAAAAATGCTTTTAAAACCAAATTTGGACTATATGAATGGTTAGTCATGCCTTTTGGATTGACTAACGCTCCTAGCACCTTCATGAGGCTAATGAACCATGTCCTTATGGATTGCATAGGGAAGTTTGTCGTTGTTTATTTTGATGACATCTTAATCTATGGTAAAAGTCTAGGTGAGCACATAGGTCATCTTAGACTAAACTTAATTATCCTGAGGGAACATCTTCTTTTTGCTAATTTGGAGAAATATACTTTTTGCTAGGAAAATGTGATATTTTTAGGTTTCCTAGTTGGAAAAGATGGTGTCCATGTTGACCTTGAGAAAATAAAGACTCTCCAGGATTGGCCCACCCATAAAAACGTAAGAGAAGTTCGAAGCTTTCATGGGTTAGCTAGTTTCTACAGAAGATTCATTAAAGACTTCTCCACCACAGTTGCTCCTTTTAACGAACTCGCTAAGAAGGATGTAACTTTCCATTGGGGTGAAAAACAAGAAACAACCTTAAAACTTAAAGATAATTTAACCCATGCACCTGTTCTAGCTCTACCAAACTTTTCTCAAACTGTTGAGCTAGAATGTGATGCATCGGGAGTTGGCATAGGTGTTGTGTTACTTCAAGGTGGGCATCTCGTAGCTTATTTCAATAAAAAAGTTGATGAAGCCACCTTGAACTATCCCACCTATGACAAAGATTTTTATGCTCTAATTCGAGCCCTCAATACTTGGGAGCACTACTTAGTGATAAAAGAATTTGTTATTCACACTTATCATGACTAAAGTATCTCTGAGGGCAAGGAAAATTAAATAAAAGGCATGCTAAGGGGGTGAAATATTTAGAACAATTTCCTTATGACATTAAATACAAACAGGGGAAGAGTAATGTTGTTATTGATGCTTTGTCTCGAAGACATACATTACTCATATCCTTGGGCTCTCACATCTTATGGTTTGATAACATGAAGGAGTTGTATGAGCATGACATTCATCTTTCATCCATTTATGTTAAATGTCTCAAGAAGCCTTCTGATGGATTCTATGTTTCTAAAGGATACCTATATAAAATTGGAAAATTATGTATTCCTCAAGGATCCACCTAAAAGCTTCTTATCCGAGAAAGTTATGAGGGAGGTCTCATGGGCTATTTTGGAGTTGACAAAACTCTAAGTTCTCTAAAGAATAAATTTTATTACCTCACATGAGAATGGATGTCCAAAGGTTTTGCTCTAGATGCATAGCTTGCTTACAAGCTAAATCTAAAGTAATGCCTCATGGATTATACACACCCCTCCCAATAGCTAGCACCCCTTGGGTTAATATTAGTATGGATTTCGTGCTTGGACTTCCAAGAACCCAAAGGGGATATGATTCTATCTTTGTGGTAGTGGACTGTTTTAGTAAGATGGCTCACTTTATTCCCTGCCACAAACTAGATGATGCTAGTTATATCTCAAGACTATTCTTCAAAGAAGTTGTAAGATTGCATGGAATACCTAAGACAATAATGTCCGACAGGGATGTTAAGTTCTTAAATCATTTTTGGAAAACTCTTTGGGAAAGATTAGGAACTAAGATGCTATTTTCAACCACATGTCACCCACAAACTGATGGGCAAATTGACGTTGTAAATAGATCCATGCCCACATTGTTAAAGGTCATTTTAAAAGATAACAAGAAGTCTTAAGATGAACATCTTCCTCATATAGAGTTTGCCTATAACCGAGAAGTCCATAAAACTATTAATCTTTCTCCTTTTGAGGTTGTCTATGGCTTCAATCCTCTCACTCCTTTTGATTTACTACCTCTTCCGGATACTCACTACTATTTTAATAAAGAAGGAGTATCTTGAGCAAAATTTGTTAAAAGGTTCCATGAGAAATTTAAAGAACATATTGAAAAATAAACTAAAAAATATACTTAATACAACAAGAAAAGGAGAAAGAAAGTTTATATTGAGGAAGGGGACTGGGTATGGTTACACTTAAGAAAACAAAGATTTCCTGCTCAAAAAAAATCCAAACTCAATCCCAGAGGAGATGGTCCATTCCAAGTCCTCCAAAAGATTAATGACAATGCATTTAGATTAGATCTTCCATCCGAATATGGAGTTTGTGCCACATTTAACATATGTGACTTAAAACCTATTGTAGGGTTTGATAGTGAGGATTAGGATCTGATGACAGATCCTTCCCAAGAGGGAGGGTCTAATGGAGGACCACAAGGGCACATTGGGTCAATCACTAGAACCATGGCCTGAAGGATTGAAAAGGAAGAGACAACTACACCTAGAGCACTCTTTTTAGGGAGTCTACATTTTTAAAAGCCTTGTAAAATGACTCATAAAATAAATGTTCTCTTTTTTGTAGGAATAATTGCAAGACCTTCACCATGGTCTCAACCAAATCAAGCCCATCCATTAAGCACCAAGAGACTGCATCAACTTGGTCCAAGAGAGCTTGACCAAAGGAGTCTGTCACCTCTCCACCTCCACCTACTTGGTTGCACTTCAAGGGGACCTTGGAGTGTATAAACACTTGAGATCACCTTGATTTGTTAGATGTGGGACTTGGAGGATGAAGCACCAAAAGATGATGCAGCTCACAATCACCAAAAACTCACCCATGGCTCCGTACCACTAGCCATGACCAAGCACCACATACCAGTCATTCGGTCAACTCAAGATCGCATCTAAGATGGTGTTTGTCAACAATTGAAACATATTGTAATATATACTCCAAGGAAGGCATAGAAAGGAGGAATGTGGGACTACAAATAGTCATTCTCGACGCCTAAGTGTAGGAGTAGGAAAAGTCCCCATCTTTAAATACTTGAAGTGGATGAGACGGGAAACACTATAAATATAACCCCTTGTGTAGCTCTCTTGGTACATTTGAATGAAATCAAGCTTAGTGTGTGGAACTTGCATAATTATTTGTACCCCTTTTTTTACTTCAAGTGTCTTTGGAGACTTCTTTCTCCTATTCTCCAAGCAAGGAACCTTTCTTGAAAGAGAAAGTACCAAGTTTCTTAAGAAACTTGGGGAAGAATTTTCAGCTAACTCTTGGGAGTTTGAGGTGCAGATTTTTAGCATCTCATTGGGTAGAAGGAGGAGGATATTTCCATCACCCATGAACACATCTATGAAATTCTCTTCCACTAAGGGCAATGCATTAACAAATCCTTCATCATATAGAAGGCTTATTTGGAAATCCTATATCATGGAAATCAAATAAACAATTTACTATCTCTAGAAGCTCATTTGAAGTTGAATATCAAGCTTTTGCTTCCACTATTTGTAAACCACAATGACTCACTTACCTTCTCAAAGACCTAAGATTAAAGCACAAGGAACCGGCATTCTTGTATTATGATAACCAATTTGTCATTCAAATTGTCTCCAACTAAGTCATGCATGAAAGGACAAAGCATATAGAAATTGACTACAATAGTTCATACTTAGGATCAGTTCGGACTACCTCGGACTTCCTACTCATTTGTCTTCATGATTTCATTTTTGTTATCCCAATCTATGATTAGGTTAGAATTTCTACTCGCTCAACCTATTTAATATGTCAGTTCATAGTTTATTAGGCAATTATTTTCACGAGCTAACCTTTTACACTTGTAATGGAATTTTCTTCCATCATCTCATTATTTCCTCCAAATATCAATACGAGTTTTTTTCTTCTTATTTGCATACCATTTTCATACTGCATGACTTCTAATTCATCATTCAACCTGAATTTCTACTAAACAAGACCACAAATATAGATTCAATGATCCCTACAACTTCGCTAGCAACACCAACAATTTTTATGCCTCTCAATTCACATTATTGAATTTGCTTTTGCACTCATGCTGCAAGATCAATTAAGCATTGAATTCCAATGCATGCCCGCGGCGGTTTTATCTAACAAATGAATCACAAAAGAATTCAAACTGTTTCAATATCCAGTGCAATTAGCATTGATGCTCAGCATTGTATAATTGGTAGTTCAACTATTTTACTTTAATTCTCCAATTTGTTTCAATGTTTCGCTCAAATGTGTCACCTTTGATTCATGATTTGTGTGACAAATTGCTCCACAATAAATCCATACACAATGTATGATAAAAATCATGGAGAGATCTTGAAAGACTTGGAATATTTGACGAAGTTAAAAAGAAGATGATTTGTTATTGTAATCCATAGTGTGTATGCATTTAGTATCATAGGTATAATTACTTATACTTTCCTCAAGCATGAGTTTCTTTTTCAAAAGTTAAAAGGAAAAAGTCCCTCAATATTTTTTTTAATCTATTAAAAATTCTTTTAATATGTTATTTGTTCTTCAATAAGTTTTTTAACTGATATACTTTTGAATTAATATGTTAAAATTACTTAAACAGTCTAAGAACTTTATGGTTTGCAGTTCTAATCGATTAAGGAAGATTTTATTCTGTTGAAATGTTTTTGATTAAGTTTTGGAAAACCTTAGTTTGCAGTTTCAACTGAAACATGACCGATGTTATTAGTTAAAAAAATTTTGGAAAATGGACAGAGTTCCTTTAATCAATTCATTCACTTTGTTATCAGTTGAAATGTCTCTGGAAAATGTTCAAAGTTCTTTTAATTGGTTAAATCATGTTTTTATCAATTAAAATGTCTCTGGAAAAATTAATAGAACCATTTTAATCGATTCAATCACTTTTTTATCAATTAAATCAACTTAAACCTTATTTACTGAAAGCTAACCTTAGTTATTTTCATTAACTAAATGTATCAACATACTCCAGAATTTTTCTATATAAATAGATTCTCACTATTTTAAAATACACTTGTGATAAATCAATCAAGCAATCTTTGAGAATTATTCCAAGAAAGAAACGTGTTTTTTACTTTAGAAATTTTTGAAAACTATTCTTGAGGCTTTTTGCTCATTTTCTTGAAGAAACTTTACTTGTAATTGGATTGTTGATTTAGCACATTCATTTTGATTGTTACTATTTTTTAAGCATTTTAATTTCTTATTCTGGTTCTTGTATTTTTAATGTCTATAAGTGTGGACACTGGTTAAGGCAACTGGAATTATGGTTGTTGGTGTAGATTTAAGAACTTGTCTATAGTTCTTGGAGTAGATTGTGATTCTACTGTTGGTGTTTGTAATCAATTGAAAATTTGATTAGTGGAACTCAACTGGATTTGATTGAGAATTGGATGTAGCCTTCTCCCTCCTTCCACCATGGATGATGCTGAAAGCCTCACACCTTGAGCACCTAAGGTGAACAAAATTTTTTTCTCAAGATTCTGAAGAAACTTGGCACTAACTCCTCCAAGGAAGGTTCCTTATTAGGAGAATAGGAGAAAAAAATATCCAAAGACACTTGAAAAGTCAATTCGGGGTACAAGCAAAGTATATAAGTTCCACACACAAGTCTTCACTTCATTCCAATGTGATTCAAAAAGCTACACAAGGGGTCATATATATAGTTGTTCCCCTCTCATTCACTCACTCACCTAAGGAATGTGGGACTAGTTTTGCCTTATACAAGTGATGGCCGAAGTTCCTAGCATCAAGTCCCACCTAGACCACTTTTAATAACATTATGAGTGTTGCAACCAAGAGTTGAACCTTGGACCTTCTTAAGTCTTTGGAGTGCTTTGGCCGAATTTGAGAAGCTAAAATGATGTATTCCCTTTTTGTTGCAGCCAAGACTTGAACCTTAAGTGCAACCTCTTCAAGTTTGGGCCTTATTTGAAGTCTAGTTTCTTGAAGCCCAGTGTGGTGAGACTCAATTTGTTATAGCCCAGATGGTCCTCCATTAGACCCTCCCTCTTGAGGAAGATCTGACCTCAGATCCAAATCTTTCTTGTAAAAGAAAACAATTTATTTAAAAGTGAGAGATCTAATCTAAGTATTTATTAAAAGTGAGAGATTTAATCTAAGTATAATACAATGACTGAGACTCTCCTTGATCCCAACCCTTCTTCAACAAGTTACTTACTTGATTTTCTATCTTAAGGGGCTCATTCAATATTCTATTGCCTAAAAGTGGAATTCATAAGGTACTTCTTTGGGAAATAGATCATTATTCTCAAAATTATGTTATACCCAATGTGGTAGAAAATTAAGTCTGTGACTTGTGGCAGCAAGTGTTCTTTTTATGAGAGAAGGAAAAGAGGTTGTTCAAACTTTAGATAAGAAATTTATTTTGAAAAGTTTTTGTTGAATAACTCTTTTGAGGGAACACAAAACCCCCAAACCCAATTCCTTCTCAATTCAATTTTTTATTTAAAAGATAATGTTTTTGTTTTGACTTTTTTTTCTCTTACAATTTTATTTTTTATTTTTATTTGATCCTCCCTCACTTGTTGAGGTGTGAGAGGACACCAAATTATTTTTCTGTCATTGTGAAGGAAACTTATCTTGTTGGTGTGGTCATCATGGATAGTTTGTCTATCATGTTGTCATGGCCTACCAAGTAGGATATGCCCACATCCATACGAACTACATCGCACAAAATATTTTCTTTGTAAGTTTCTATAGATATTGGTATATCTACTTGTTTATTAACTATTATACCACCATCTTCATTGAGTCATTAAAGTTTGTAAGGTTTTGGATGGGGTGTAGTTGTTAAGGCTAGTTTTTCCACCAACCTAGAACTACAACAATTATAACAAGAACCACTATCCACAATTAAAGAACAAGTGTTTTTCAAAACTTCACATCTTGTGTGGAATAGGTTTTCCCGTTGGGATTGTTCCAACTCATGAGGTTGGCTTTCAAGAAGCCTTCTCACTACAAGTAATTCTCCTTCACAAGGGAGAATTTCCTCCTCAAAGTTTAAAGCTTCCTCTTCACTTGGTGAAGAGTGAGCTTCATCCTCACTTATGAACTCTTGGTCTTTAAAAAACATAATTGTTTTATTGGGACAGTCAGAAGCATAGTGCCCTCTTCCAAGACATAGAAAGCATTGAATGTCTCTAGTTTTAATCCCTTTGGAAGGTTCTTTATTTTTATATTTTTCTTTTTCTCTTTCTGTTTCTGTTTCTTTTTCTTTTTCTTTATCCCTTCGTGATTCTTGGTTCTTCCCTTATCCTAGCCCTCATCATTAATAACTCTATTCTCTGTCTATACTCCTCTATGATCATATTTTTCTGTTGGAGTCGTTAGAGCTTATCCATCAACTCCCTATCATAATAAGAGGGCACGTGACTTTTCCTAAGGGCACTCCAGAGTTCATTCTAATACCTAACTTGGGGTTCGTTGTGAATTCTCCTCTCTCGTACTAAGGAAGTTCACCAATACATTGCATGCCCATGAAGCATGCCCTTGAAAACTAAGGGTTGTCATGGTCACCCTTTTTTCCTCATTGACTTTGTGGCACTTTAATAATTGTTCTACCTTCATCTCCCAGTAAAAGTATTCTTCTACATTATCTTTTCCATGAAAGGGAGGAAGGTCTACCTTAGGTTCTCTGGGATGATCCACCCTAGTCCTATGTAGGGGGGAGTGTTAATAGTAATCATCATTGTAATGACTACTATAAACCTCCATGTGTGGTGAGTGGTGTTCTTCATGGTGTTCTAATCTTCTCCTAAAACCCTCACTTATATTTTTAGTTTTATGTTTATCATCTAAGAGTTGGGTAAACATAACCCTTATTTCCTCATATCTTTTTTCAATTTTCTCTTCTAAAGTGCTACGCTTATCCTTAACAGAAGAGTGTTTCCTAGATCTACGGTAGCTCCCACCCACACTAGAATGACTTGAAGGTGCATGAAAATTGTCACTCATTTTTTATCAAGAAAGATTCTCACAATGATTTGAAAAATTGTTTTTCACAAAAAAATGAAGTGACAAAGGTTTTCATAAAAGAAGTTTTTCAAGTGTATGTGTGATGGTCCCCTAAAACCAAAGGAAGGTCAACTAGTCGTTAAAGACTCACCTAGATTTTGTCACGGAAAAATTAAATTCCATTAGTACACAAAGTAAACTAGACAGAAACCTAGGGTGAAAGTCCAAGTGACACTTAATGAGCCTCTTGGGACACTTCCACAAGACTAATTCGTGAAACTATTACAATGTTTAAAGTAGGAGATGGGATTTACCAAGGACATTTTCCCAAGACACTCACAAAAGTAAAATTTACAACAAGAATTATAAAAAATAACAAAATCCGTGAAAAAATTACAACAAAGATTTTAGCATGAAATATTTTTAGTAACACTTTTTGTGACGAAATGACTGGATTTCCTACTTTCCTGAACCGAATTGCACTGCAAGGCTTGTTTTGTGATGGAAATTGGTGAATTTTTCCGCCACTACTTTAGGGTTCCTCCCTTGGTCAAGTGTTTCACTCTTCTTGCACCCCAATTCTTGTTTCTGAAGCTTTCTTGAATAACACCTTCTCCTTTCTTTTTAACAACACCTAAGATGCTACCTTGAAGATGTTAGAATTGCGCAGCGGAATGTTTGCGTGAACAAACAAAAACCAAGAGGGGGGTGAATTGGTTTCTTAACAAAAATTAGGTTTTAAAAATTTTCACCAAATTTTACTGATTAAAATGTTGTATAAACGTAAATAAAGTAAGGATAGAGTCTTACACAGAAGATTTATACTGGTTCGGATCAAAAGACCCTACGTCCAGTTGCTAATCACTCCAACAGAGGATTAACGTTGTCACTATAATAAAAGTTATACAAGCAGATTACAAATGAAAAGATAAGGTAACGAAAACACCTCTCTTGAGTCACACAAGAGATGAAGAACAGTTTTCCCTAGAGAAGCCACAACACACAATCCACCAAGAACTCCACTTAGTGATTCTTATCGCTTCTAGCCCACACTAGGTTCTAAAAGCCCCTTTTTCCTCCAACAAACAGTTCTCTGGCAATCACAACTCTCAACTTTTGTTTTAAAAAGGTTGTTCACTTTGCAGAGAGCCTTAGAGAACCTTAAGTAGATGAATTAGAGTTTGGGAATTGGGGATTTTCAAAACCTGGTGTATTGGGACTAGGGTTTTCGAAACTTGGTCTAATTTTGAAGTTTAAAATGCATATCTGATTGAGATAATCGATTATCTTGAGTGTTAATCGATTATTACAGAGCCAAAATCAACATAAACCCATAACCACGCCAGTTAATCGATTATTTAGCCTGTTAATCGATTAACAGACATATTAATCGATTATTTCAGCTATTAATCGATTATTCCAGAGAGCTGATACAGAAAATGGTTTTTCTCTCTGTAATAATCAATTATTTGGCCTTTTAATCGATTAAACCAGTGTGTTTTTGATAAACATGAGTTTTTGAAGCTTCTAAAGAGTAGACTATGTGATGGCTATCTTAGACTCTAATATTACAGATTCAAAATCAACAAAACAGAGTTATTACATAAGAATACAAATCTTCAACTTTCTAAGTCCATTGTTCTTGAATCATCATCAAAATCAACAAGCTTCGAGTCCATGTAAGTTCAACATTCATGTCCTTGTATGTTTCAACAATCTCCCTCTTTTTTATGATGATCAAAATTTTCTTTGAAAGACTTGTAATAACCTGTTTTATCTGTCACACTAACAAAAACATTAAACATATTCAATCATAAGGGGTTTTAAATATTTCTCCCCCTATTTTGATTAGGATAAAAAAGAATAAGTTAAGAGCTCCCCCTTAAAATATGCATAGTTAGGAAATAACTCCACCTCAAATAGAGCAACAATACAAATTTTATTTCATTAATGAGAATAATTTACAAAAACAAGAAGACATGAAAACAGTATTAAAATTCTTTACTATCGCATTAAAGTGAGCATCAAATTTATTCTCTAAGTGACACACTTTATCATCTACGTCGGAGATACGACGGATGATTTGCTCATGCCGTAGTCCAGAGAGAGTGAAGAATGCATGCATCCTCTGGTTCATATCAACTAACATGTCTTCCACAGATTGATGGGTTTTAGGAGGAGCAGAAGATGTTCCAGCATTTTGAATTTGATCAGAGGGAAACTCAGCAGCAGGAGGCATTTCTTCGTCAGAATCTTCATCATCTGCATCTATGTTCGGAACGTCATCCTTGTGAACATAAATATTATTGACACGCACCATTTGAAGTTGGGTTAATGTGCTGTCCAGCATTCAGTTTAAGTTTGTCGTTCGTATCGTTTGTTCCCCTTCAACATTCACTCCTTTGTACTCTAGAATACGAAAGATAAGGAGAGCATACGGAATTTTGAAGGTAAGATGACGTTTGGCCTTCAGCATAGTCATTGTGATAAGGCTTCCCCAATCTATTGGCTCATTATTCATTATTGCATGAATAATTCGAAGATCTATTGAAGAGCATTGGGCATGGTTGGTTGTCGGGGGACATAAGATCCAGACGAGTAGATCCAGGAGCAGGCGTTCCTCCTTCTTTAATGGCCCGGCTAGAAGAAGACGCTCAATCTCCATGGAAGGGTTGCGGAGAAAGGAACGGTAAGCCATGATCCTGTCAAAGTCATCTAACTCCGCAAAAATGTTAATAGCATCATCTCTTATAGGAAAATGTGCAACATTTTCCCATATATCATCATCAAGAATAATGGTTACCCCCTTTACACGAGAGGTAGCTACTTGATCTCTAAATTTAAAGCGAGAGTAAAATACCCTAACTAAGTCAGGATAGTATGTACCTTGCATTTGGATAAAAGGGAGAACACCTTGAATTTCAAGAAGATTAGGAAAATTAAATCCCCTATTGATGAATTGATCACCAATAAGGAATTTTGGAGTAATGATACCTCGTTCCTTCCAAAAAGTGAGAAATTCCTGTTGGCCCTCATCATCGGAGATCCATCCTTCGACAAAATTAGGACGGGGATGAGAGGCAGGAGCAAATCTTCTTCTGGTGGGAATTTTAGCACGAGAAGATGAGGCCATTTTAGGATTAGAAGAATAACAAGAGAGTTTAGGAAGACAAGTGATGTTAGGAGAAGGCAAGAAGGCTTGAATGATGCTAGAAAGCTTGGATTCAAGAGTTTGAGGTGTGGAGCAGTGAAATGAAGGCTTCCTATTTATAAACAACATCTCCAACAGTCATAAACGGTCATTTGGGAGTGCATAGGGGCCAAAAGAGTCGTTGGAAACGGTTAGTAAACAAAAACTACCAGGTTTAATCGATTAAATCTTGAAATAATCGATTAAACCAGTAACAGCTTGATTTAATCGATTAAATCAAGTTGTTAATCGATTAAAACTGTACTTAATCGATTATTTGATGAAATAATCGATTAATCTAGTGAGTAACTTCAGATTTTGGACTTCTTAGGTGCAAATAATCGATTATAACTTCAAATAATCAATTATTCCAGAGAGTTCATCAAATTTTTGAGGTTTTAGACACATGATAATCTATTACCACCCTACATAATTGATTGTAACATTACATTTATACAAAAACTGTTTAATCATGAAAAATTTAAGCAATGTCTAATATTCCTAAGTCTCTCCTAAGATCATAGAATCTATCCTTGGGAAGAGGCTTAGTAAAAATACCCGCTAATTGATGCTTTGTATCAACATACTCGATTTTACAGTTTCCTTTACTTATATGATCTCTTAAGAAATGATGTCTAATTTCTATATGTTTAGTGCTAGAGTGCATTACTGGATTCTTAGTAAGATTGATTGCACTTGTATTATCACACATCAAAGGAATATCATTTAGAAATATATTATAATCTTCTAGTTGTTGCTTCATCCATAAAATTTGAGCACAACAATTACCAGTTGCAATATATTCAGCTTCAGTAGTGGATAAAGCAACACATGCTTGTTTCTTAGAGTGCCAAGACACTAATGATGATCCTAACAAATGACATGTCTCACTAGTACTTTTTCTATCTATTTTGCATCCACCATAATCAGCATCAAAATAACCTATTAAACTAGTAGAAGCTTCAGATGGATACCATAAACCAAAACCAGTAGTTCCTTTTAAATATTTTAAAATACGTTTAACTACATTTAGGTGAGATTCTTTTGGACATGCTTGAAATCTAGCACACACACACACAGAATGCATAATATCAGGTCTACTTGCAGTTAAGTACAATAGTGAACCTATCATACCTCTATACATGAATTGATTAATTTCCAAACTTGATTCATCCTTGTCTAAGTAGCATGAAGTTCCCATGGGTGTGTTAGCTTCCTTTGAAGTGTCCATTCCAAACTTTTTGCGAATCTCTTTGCAGTATTTGGTTTGAGAGACAAAAATGTCATCTTTAAGTTGTTTGATTTGAAGTCCAAGGAACAACGTTAATTCTCCCATCATAGACATTTCAAATTCTCCCTGCATTATCTTAGCAAATTCTACACACAAAGAATTATCACTTGATCCAAAAATGATATCATCAACATATACTTGAACCAATAAGATATGTTCTTTTACTTTCTTTATAAACAAAGTAGAATCAATTTTTCCTCTAGAAAAATCATTTGAAGTTAGAAAACTACTTAACCTTTCATACCAAGACCTAGGAGCTTGTTTCAAACCATATAATGTTTTCTTCAATTTAAAAATATGATTAGAATAACTAAAATCATCAAATCCAGGGGGTTGCTCCACATATACTTCTTCTTTAATAAACCCATTCAAAAATGCACTTTTAACATCCATTTGATATAATTTAAATTTCATCAATGATGAATAAGCAAGAAGTAGGCATATAGCCTCTAACCTGGAAATAGGAGCATAAGTTTCATCATAATCAATACCTTCCTCCTGACAGTAACCTTTGGCAACAAGTCTGGCTTTATTCTTTGTTATATTTCCATCTTCATCAAGTTTGTTTCTAAATACCCTTTTAGTTCCAATTACTTGATGTAATTCTTCTCTTGGGATTAATTCCCAGACTTGATTCCTTTCAAATTGATTAAGTTCTTCTTGCATTGCTATGCACCATTGGACATCTTTAAGCGCTTCCTCAACATTTGTAGGTTCTATCTGTGACACAAAAGCTACAGACATGCAGAAATTAGTCATATTTCTAGTTCTTACCACTTTTGAGATATCACCAATAATATTATCCATTGAAAGTCCTCTTGGTGATTGCCATTCTTTAGCTAATTCAGTTGGATGAGAAGACTCATTTTCTTCCAAATACAATTCATCAAGAGCCTCTCTTATGTACTCATCATCACCTGCAAGTTCTTTATTTGACTCAAGAGGATTTCCTCCAAGGTCTACAATTTCATCAAAAGTAACATGTATAGATTCTTCAACATTTAAGGTTCTTCTATTAAACACTCTATATGCTTTGCTAGTTAATGAATAACCTAAGAAAATGCCCTCATCGGCTTTTGAGTCAAATTTTCCTAAGTTGTCCTTTCCATTATTTAACACAAAGCACTTACATCCAAATATTTTCAAATGAGCAACATTAGGCTTTCTACCATTTAACAATTCATAGGGAGTTGATTTTATAATTAGCCTAATGAGCATTCTATTCAAAACATAACATGCAGTACTTACAGCATCAGCCAAAAATATATAGGAACATTTGATTCATTTAGCATTGTTCTAGCAAGTTCCTCTAGTGACCTTTTTTTTTTTAACTACACCATTTTGTTGGGGAGTCCTAGGTGCAGAAAAATTATGCAATATTCCATTTTCCTCACAATAATTTTCAAACCTTTCATTTTGAAACTCACCACCATGGTCACTTCTTAAAACTTTAATTCTTAAGTCTTTCTAATTTTGAATTTTCTTTGCAAACTTCCTAAAGACCTTAAAAGCTTCACTTTTCAATGTTAAGAAAAATGTCCAAGTATATCTAGAAAAGTCATCAACAATCACAAGAGCATAATAATTTCCACCAAAAACTTTTTATCCTAGAAGGACCAAATAAATCTAAATGTAATAATTCTAAAGGTTTTGATGTGGAAATAACATTCTTTGAGTTAAATGATGATTTTACTTGTTTACCTTTTTGACATGCATCACATAATCTATCTTTTTCAAATTTTAACTTAGGCAAACCAATAACTAAGTCCTTTGAAATCAATTTGTTTAAATGATGCATATTTATATGAGTCGCTCTCTTATGCCATAACCATGGGTTCTCTTCC
Organism: Sphenostylis stenocarpa; assembly: GCA_963425845.1. Classification (NCBI taxonomy): domain Eukaryota; kingdom Viridiplantae; phylum Streptophyta; class Magnoliopsida; order Fabales; family Fabaceae; genus Sphenostylis; species Sphenostylis stenocarpa. Next base: position 80,841,054 of record OY731403.1, on the reverse strand, counting down.
TTAACAACTAAGCATGTTATACTAGAATCATGTATACAATCCAAATCAATCAAATATATATTATTATGCCTAATGCCTTTCAATACTACATTTTCAGAATCTATCAAATGTATGGTACAAAACTTACTTTCAAAGATTACCTTGAATCCTTTGTCACAAAGTTGACTTATGCTAAGGAGATTATGCTTTAACCCATCAACAAGAAGCACATCCTTAATCTCCAAAGTGTTTGCACCACCTATATTTCCAATTCCAAGAATCTTTCCTTTGTTGTTGTCCCCATAAGTTACATATCCTTGTTCTTTAGCTTTGAAACTCACAAATTTTGTTTTGTCTCCGGTCATATGTTTAGAGCATCCACTATCAAGATACCACATAGACTTCTTTGATTTGGAAGTTTCCTCAAAATTGGAAGATATATTGTCATTTGCCATCAAGCAAATATTAGCTTCTATTTCCGAATCACTTGACTCCGAACTCGAATCACTATTGTCCCAAGCGATGTAGGTTTTCTTCTTGAAGAACTTTTTGCCTTTGTTATCTTAATTTTTCTTGTTTGGACATTTGATCTTCACATGTCCTGTTTCACCACAACCATAGCATTTGATATTTAAGGAATTATTTTCTTTTACCTTTCCCTTAACTTTGAATGGATGTCTTCCTTTGACTTTCATGAATTTGGTAAATTTCTTAATCATGAGACTCAATTATTCTTCATCATTCTAGTCTTCTTCTTCCTTTTTACTCTCACCTTTGGAAATTTCAGTTTTGAAGGCTAAGTTCCTCTTTTGGTGTTGACCTTCTTCATCATTTAGCCTTCCTAATTCTAGGTCATGCTCTCTCAACTTTCCAAAGAGCGCCGCCATAGACATTGTGGCAAGGTTTTGTGACTCCGAGATGGCCGTCACCTTAGGTTGCCATTTCCTAACCAAAGATTTCAAGATTTTTACATTTAATTCATCAATATCAAAAATTTTACCTAATCCAGTGAGATGGTTCACAATGTGTGTGAAACGCTTTTAAACGTCAAATATCGTTTCTCCTTGTTGCATTCAGAACATCTCATATTCTTGGATTATAGAATTCTTTCGTGCTCTCTTAACGTCATTGGTACCTACGTGGGTCACTCTCAACATTTCCCACATTTCTTGAGCACTTTTACAAAGGAAGATCTTGTAAAACTCATCAAGGGTTAACGCAGATTAAATAATATTTCTAACCCTAACGTCAAATTGAGCTTTTCTATTTTCCTCCGTCGTTCATCTAGAAAATGGTTTAGGAACGTCTACTCCATTTTCAGAAACTTTAGGAATATAGGGACCGTTTAAAATAGCATCCCAAGCACCTCTATCAATAGACTCTAAAAAGATTTGCATTCTAACTTTCTAGAAATGATAATTTTGACCCGCAAAAAGTGGGGGTCTGTTGATAGAAGCACCCTCGGCAAACGTTTGATTTTACCCGGCCATTTTCGAAAAATTTGAATGACTATCAAAGCAAGCTCTGATACCACTTGTTAGAATCGCGCGGCGGAATGTTTGCGTGAACGGACAAATACCAAGAGGGGGGGTGAATTGGTTTCTCAACAAAAATTAGGTTTTAAAAATTTTCCCCAAATTTTACCGATTAAAATTATCCAACAAATAGTTCTCTGGCAATCACAACTCTCAACTTTTGTTTGAAAAAGGTTGTTCACTTTGCAGAGAGCCTTAGAGAACCTTAAGTAGATGAATCAGCGTTTGGGAATTGGGGATTTTTGAAACCTGGTGTATTGGGACTAGGGTTTTTGAAACTTGGTATAATTTTGAAGTTTAAAATGCATATTTGACTAAGATAATCGATTATCTTGAGTGTTAATCGATTATTACAGAGCCAAAATCAACAGAAACTCATAACCACACCAGTTAATCGATTATTTAGCCTGTTAATCAATTAACAGACCTGTTAATCGATTATTTCAGCTGTTAATCGATTATTCCAGAGAGCTTATACAGAAAATGGTTTTTCTCTCTGTAATAATCGATTATATGGCCTTTTAATCGATTAAACCAGTGTGTTTTTGATAAACATGAGTTTTTGAAGCTTCTAAAGAGTAGACTATGTGCTGGCTATCTTAGACTCTAATATTACAGACTCAAAATCATCAAAACAGAGTTATTACACAAGAATACAAGTCTTCAACTCTCTAAGTCCATTGTTCTTGAATCATCATCAAAATCAACAAGCTTCATGTCCATGTAAGTTCAAAATTCATGTCCTTGTATGTTTCAACAGAAGAAGAAGTGAGTTTCTAAGAAATAAGGAAAAGTAAAATGGTTATCTTGTTTCTTTGAGTGCTCAAGATGCAAGAATCGAAAATACAAGAAAAGGTCAAACAAGAATTGGACACAATCAAGTGATTAGAATTTATTATTTGACAAACTTAACAAATTCAAAAAAGACAAGCATGAAATTTTGGAAAATTTTAAAAGAAGGCACTCAAAAGAAGCCTAAGAATGGATCTAGAATGGATTACAAAACAAAAGACTAAAGTTGAATCACTTTGCAAGCCCAATTTAATTTTGACTGATTCATACACCCTTATCCATCTCTTTATACATGCAATTTTTTCAATTCAACTATTATTTCAAGGAGTGTGGGACTTATTTAAGAGTTACAATCGTACTTTCAAACTTTATTTTTACTAAGTCTCGGCTTTCCTCTTTTAATTTCTTTTCTTTCAACTTCACAATTCAATTACTTTTGTTCTTTACGAGACTTAAGCCTTTTTCACCAAATCAATTTCAATGACATTATTTCCATATAAGTCTAAACATTATCATAGCATATTAATCCACAATTGATTCCACTTTCAAAAATTAAAAGAAGTCTAGACCAATCTCAGCTTGTACAAGAATTTTATGTTTAGAATTTTGCCAATGATCTAATAGCAAAAAAATATACTCAATAGTACAAGCCAACATGCATGGTTTGGTTCCTATTATACAAACTTGGTTTTATTATTTTTCTCAACAACAATATCTATTTTCTAACATATATGAGATAACATCTATGAAATTATGAACATTTAATGCCTAAACATGACTATCTAAAACAACATGGAAGATTATAAAATTGAAAGCTAAGTAATAAAATTTTATGGCTACGTATACAACATATTAAGAACTTCCTAAACATATAATTGATTCTTGAAAGGAACTAAGAAATGAATCAATTACAAGAGAATTATTAAAGACGCAAAAATCGACTACATATGACTCAAAAGACTCAACCAAGTGCATACAAGACGGAAATTCAAAGACAAGAAAGAAGGAAAGGTGAAAGTTGATGGAAATATTCTCCCTCCCTCCACTATGGATACGCCGAAAGTCTCACACCTTGAGCAACCAAGGTGAACCAAAATTCTTTCTCAAGTTTCTAAAGAAACTTGGTACTAACTCCTCCAATGAAGGTTCCTTGTTAAGATAATAGGAGAAAGAAATATCCGAAGACACTTGAAAAGTCAATTCTGGGTACAAGCAAAATATGCAAGTTCCACATACAAGTTTTGACTTCATTCCAATGTGATTCAAAAAGCTACACAATGGGTCATATATATAGTTGTTCCCCTCTCATTCACTCGCTCACCTAAGTGGGACTAATTTTGCCTTATAGACGGACAAAATCCGTCGGTAAATGTTACGGATAATTATCGACAGAAATATTTTTATTATTTATTAAAAATTTTATTTATTTATTATAACGAAATCCCCTCCCCCTTTCTTTATATTTTTAGAAGTTTGAATTATAATTTAGATGAAGAGAATTGTCACTGACGATATTCGAACCTAGTACTTTAGAGTTGGAAGTTGATATTCCAACTACTAAACTACCATAATTTTTCGATTATAGTTTACAATAAATTATATTTATATACAAATAAATGTATATCCATATAAATATATAAATACAATATATTTATATTTTTACATTTTTATATTTTTATATATTTATATTTTTATATTTATACATTTATATATTTATATATTTATATATTTGTATATTTTTATATTTTTATATTTTTATATATTTATATATTTAGATATTTTATATATTTATATATAATTAAATATTTATTTTTTAAAATTATTTAATTTAATAAATTATTATAAATTAATCTAATTACGATTAAATTAATTTATTAAATAGAAAAAGTATTTAATTTTTTAATTAGGTGAAAAATTAATTTATTAGAATATATTTAAAATTAAGTAATTATTATATAATTTTACCAGACGGATATATCCAGTCGGTAAGTAATTGTTAATTTACCGATGGATATATCTCGTCGATAATTAATTATTAATTTACCGATGGATTTATCGACGGATATATCCGTCGGTAATTAATTGTTAATTTACCGACGGATTTACCGACAGACAGTGGCGGATCTTCTTGGGAGTTGAGGGGGCCATGGCCCCCCTAAAGTTTTGTAACTCCCATGTAATTTATGATTTTGGCCCCCTCAAACTTAATTAACATTTAATATATTTACTTGTATATTTACAATTTTATCCTCTCAGCCCCTCCTCAGTTGTATAACTCTCATATAATTTATGATTTTGTCTTTCTCTCACTTAATGATCATTTCATATATTTAAGTATATATTTACAATTTTATCCTTTTACCCTTTTATCTTCTTTCTTCCTTTTATATTTATTTATTATTTATTAATAATATATTATTTGACCCCCCCAAGATCAATGGTCAAGATCCGCCACTGTCGACAGATATATCCATCGGTAACTAATTATTAATTTACCGACGGATATATCCGTCAGTAAGACCAAATTCCACAAATACTTTATATTCGTCGGTAATTTCCGTCAGTAATAACTAATTTTTCGACAGCTACAAATCTGTCGGTAAAAATCTGTCAGAAATAAACGATTTTCTTGTAGTGAGTGATGGTCGAAGTTCCTAACTTCAAGTCCCACTTAGATTACCTTTAATTACATTTATGAGTTTATATACCAAAAAACTCTCAAATGTTGCAACCAATAGTTGAACCTTGGACCTCCTTGAGTGTTTGGAATGCTTTGAACAAATTTGAGAAGCTAAAATGACGTATTCCTTTTTTGTTGAAACCAATACATGAACCTTAAGTGCAGCCCCTTCAAGTTTGGGCCATATTTAAAGTCTAGTGTGTTAAAACCCAGTGTGGTAAGACCCAATATGTTATAGCCCAGATGGTCCGCCATTAAACCCTCTGGATTGAGTGAACCAGAATAAATTTTGTTGTTTTTATCTTTCTTTTCACTATATTCTTATATTCAAGATTGTTGTTCTTTGATTCAAAAATTTAGTAAAACTTTGAAATTGATAATTTGAATTGAAAAGTTGTGAAAATCTTTTAAGAAATCAATTCATCCTCCTCAGGATTTTGATTCACCACACGAAGATTCAAGGCACCAAATAAAGTGAAAACATATAATAGATCAATACAAAATCGTAAAACCGCAACATTGAATGTAGGAAAGAAAAATGAAAGAAAAAACGTGATTCTATAGTTTAATTTCCACCACAAATTTTAGTATAAAATCGAATCCAACCGTACTATGAACACCCAGATATCTCTATCTCAATTCCTAGACTTGCAAGCTCATCAGAGCCAACAAACCACCACTACTTTGATAAGAAACACAAGTTGTGTTTGCAAGCCATGGAGGGGAGAATGGGAAAACAACTTAAGGACTTTGTCGTTAATCTTGGTGACACTATTTATGGCCATGTTATGGCCTGTACGTATCTAGCAATCGTTCCTAAATCCTACTATTGCTCACGCTCTCATTGTCCAACTTGCCACTTTCCCTCAAGCTCCCACCATAACAATCTCTCCCATCCAACCAACCACCCCTAAAACACAACTTGAACTTGTTCCTACTCAGTTTGCTCCATCATCTATAAACCTCGCTCGTAACAATATACCTACCACACTACCATCCCCATCCCCAGCCACAACCACATAGCCCAAGCAATGATGTCCTTTCTTCTTTTTTTTTTTTTTTTTTTTTTAAGTGACGAAAGGAGAAGAATATATTATTCATTAATTTTGTAATTATTTATATACTCTTAATGCATAAGAATTACAACAGTTCTACTATAAAATGTTATACCGATATTGTGACATAACCTCGATGTTTAATGCTCTAATTTACTCTTGATAGCTCTTATTTTCTCTCTAATTCTCTTACGAACCTCTCTATTCACAAATGTTATGATATTTTATTTTATTTTATTTTTAAATGTGAATTAAATTTGCTTTTGATGTGTCAAATTTATTTTTTGCTTTTTATATTTATTTAAAAAAAGTTGTTTCAATTCATTTATCTAAATATGCTTTATTTAAACATAATGAAAAATGAACATTTTAAAAGAAAAACAAACTCATCATTAAGTATTTCATAATGAAAAAGTGTTCTTATCATGTTATGACGTGCTCTTCCGATGAGGTTAATGGACTAGTTGAGTTGTGTTGAACTTGTTATGCCTCACATCAAGTATTTTTTGTTAGTCGTGGTTCCTAGTTTTTGAGATGTGAGTAACATAACATCCATTAAAGCAATAATGAACCCACTAAATAATAGCTAAATTCATATTATGTGAATGTAGTTCATTTTCACTCATTATCAGAGCAGTAATGTGGAAGTTCTTTATCACTTACTAGGAATGACAAAATGGGTCAGATCCAATGTATCGGCCCACCAACTCGCTATAAATATGGTGTGGTGGGTTAGTACTTTCATCCCACCAGCCTGTTCTGGTCCGCCAAGACTGCCAACTCATTGGGTCAACCAGCGAGGCGGGTCAGCCCACAATTTACTTTACTAGTAATTTTTTATTGTGATATAGTGGGTCAGAAAGACAACATATAATATAAAAATTTGTGAGAAGAGAATTCTAAAAGTCTTAGTGTTTCACTAAGAGAATTCAAAAAGTCTCAATGTCTCACTACTAAGAAAATTCAAAAAATATTAATGTCTCACTACTAAGCACTACTAAGTGAATTCAAAAAGTCTCATTCTCACTTACACATTACAGAAAACACTTTTTTTCTCAAACAAAAAACCCTCTCTCCTCTCCTCTTGCTCATCATCTCCTTCTTGCTCATTTTTCTTCATCTTCCTATAAGGTAAAAATCATATATACCTCATACTTTTTTTCTCTTTTATATTTATTACTTTCTTAAAGTTTTATTTTTTTTCTCTTAGTATGTTTCTCTCTCACAACTCACTTATTATGTTTTTCTATGTGTAATTTTGTTGAAATCTCTAAATAAGAAAAATAGAGATTTAATAAATTTTTATTGTTACATACATGGATTTATTATTATTTATTATTATAAAATTTTTATCTTAATTTGATTATTCTAAAATATAATTTATTAAGACAATGTATCAATTTATGTTATTAACTTGAAATATATATATATATATATATATATATATATATATTGAATTGTTGACAAATAAATTATAATCTTATTATTAAATTTACTGAAAATTTTGATTTAAAAAGATAAAAAAAATTAAAAAAATATATATGGCGGATCAACCCTTCGATCAGTCCTTTGGGGCGGCGAACCAAGGTCTATAGTTCGTCATGACCATAGCAAGCTAGTCCATCCAGTCCCACTTTTGGTGGGATGGACCACGACAAGTTGGCCAGTTTTACCACCCTTATCACTTACTTCTCACGTTCTTTATCACTTACTTCCCACGTTTATGAAACTATGTGATGAACAAATCTCTATAAATATTACTACATTTTGGATTTGCAATAACAATGACAAGAGATAGATCTTGTTTCCTTTTTATGCATTTTGAGATTAAATTTGGTATCATAACATGGTTAAATACATTTCCCTTGTTTTAAATTTATGTTTTGATTTTTATATATTTAGTATAATTCGATGTTTTTGTTATTAATGAGGATACATGATTTTACAAATAATTTCATTTTGCATTGTATTGTAAATTTCGTCTCGAGTTACTTTGTAGATGGTATAGAGATGGAGATTAACGAAACTCCACCATTTTTATCGTTTTGGTTGTGTTATAATAATGAGTATATGAAATTTATATATGCAATGTGGATATTTTACTATAGGTGCATTCATAACATAATGGTTATTCTATAATTGATGGTGAGTACTTAGTTTGTAAGTTTAATAAATTCATTTATGAATTAAAACAAACTTCACGTCAATGGTATTTAAAATTTAATGAAGTTATCTCTGTCAAAATATATGTAAATATTATATATTTATTATACAATAAATATAAAGATTATTTGAAATCCCTAAAATTAAAGGATTGAGATTAAGAGTTATTTGGTAGATTAGTCCTGATTTAGGATATTTTTTTCATGATATTTTTTTCCTTAATTAGTATATTTTTTCCTTCTCAAATACCTATGTATTATTCCTTAAATAGTCAAGAAAAATTATTCCACAATTATTTTTCTTTGCCTACCTTGTTTTGTAACAATCTCTTCATTTGGTTTTGAAAAACAAAACATCATGGATCAATGTATATACCAGAAGGTTAGCGGGAGCAAAAATTTCTTTCTTGTTTTATACGTGGTTGGCATTTGCTTTCAATTAATGACAAAGGGATGTTATATGAGGTGAAAGAGCCTCTAAAGAACTTTAATATGAAATATATGGGTGATGCATCTTATGTTATAGGCATTAATATCCATAGAGAAAGATCTTAATGTATTTTAGGTTTATCTTAAGAAACCTATATCAACAAGGTTTTAGGAAGGTTTAACATGAAAAATTATTCACCAAGTGTAGCTCCCATTGTGAAAGGTGATAAAGTTGAATTGGATCAGTGTCCTAAAAATATCTTAAGTAGGAACAAATGAAAAATATTCCACATGCTTCAACAATTGGAAGTCTTATATAAGTTCAAGTTTGTACTAGACTTGACATTTCATTCATAGTTGGAGTTTTGGGAAAATATCAGAGTAATCCAAGTATTGACCACTCAAAAGTTGCAAAAAATGTAATGAGATACCTTCAAGGAACAAAGAATCTCATGCTCATATATAGACAAACTGATAATTTGGAGGTGATAGACTACTCTAATTCAGATTTTGCTAATTGCATTGATACCAAAACATCTACATCTGGTTATGTTTTTATGCTAGCTTGTGGAGTTGTATCTTGGAGTAGCGAAAAACAAACCTTGATTGTCCCTTCCACTATGGAGGTTGAGTTTGTTTCTTATTTGAGGCTACATCACATGATGTATGGTTGAAGATTTTTATATCTACGCTTAGATTTGTGAACTCAATTACTAGGCGAAGTTATATTGTGATAACTCTATTATAGTATTTATGGCTAAAAATAATAAAAATGAAAGTTGAGGTAAGCACATTAATATTAAATATCTAATCATAAGAGATTGTGTTAAAGAAAATAAAATGGTCATTGAACATACACTGAGTTGATTATTGTTAATTCTTTTAAACTTTTATTTAGTTTAACGTTTTTTTTCTCATTTATTATGCACATATCTTCTTTTTCTTTTGAAAAATTTCATTTAATTTGACCCATAATAAATATATGATTTATTCATTATACATGGGAGATAATACTCATTATTAGAGGACTTATTACTATGATTTATATATTTAGTTTCTTGTTTTGATAATGAGATTAAAAAAACCAAGTGGGAGATTATTAGTTGTGGTTCCTATTTTTTGGGATGTGTGTATAATAACTTATCCATTAAAGTAACATTTAACCCATTAAGTAGCACTTAAATCTAGCTTATGTGAATGTGGTTCATTTTCACCCATTATCAGAGTAGTTATATTGAATTTCTTTGTCACTTACTTCCACTTTTCTGAAACTGATGGATAAATCTATAAATACCACTAATTCTCTGGGCCTTGAGTAATTAAACATGCTCTGTTTTATATCATATTACACCACCAAGTGTGAGAGAGTGAGGGTTTGAAACTGTAGAACACATTCTAGATTTGTAGTAATAATGATTGGAGATATGTCTTATTTTCTATTTTCGCATTTTGAGATTACACTTTTGAGACGAAAGGAGAAACTACTTATAAAAAAAATTCAATGTTTAAGTTAGTAAACTATATTGATTAGAGGGAATGAGATATCATGGAAAGGAAATAACATACCTTTATATAAGCAAAGAATATAATAATACCCAGGTAACCACTCATGTACCTTGGGTATAACATCTTTGGTTTTTTGTATGTTCATAAGCACAAATGGTAAACACGAATGCAAGAAGAGAGCAAAAGAAAAGGAAAACGAAAGTAAAGTATGTAAAATAAATGTGGAAAACATAGAATGACTAAATAAAGTTAGGATGAGACACGACGTTTTGACTTCTCAAGATATATTAGTCTATTAGTTACACGTGTACCTTTTCCATTTATTAGTATTGTTTTATGCAGGTTTGACTAACTGCATATTTGACTTTTTTCCTTTTTATATTTAACCTTCTTTTCTTCCTCAAACAGATTGGATTTTCCTTTTGTATTCGATCAGTATATGAATTAGATCAGTTTTTTCTTCTCTGCTATTTTCTCCCAAATTCTCAATGGGATCCATGTTTTTACGTTATGGTATCAGAGTGGGTTAACACCCGCTCTGCCTCCGCTGCATCCTTTCTGTTTCTCTTTTCTATCTTTCTCTGTTTCTTGATGGCTTCTGTCAATTCTTCAACTGCTAATAGCAATACAGAAACGCAAACTGTGATTGACGAATCTTTAAATCCTTCAAGCCCATATTATTTGCACCCAGGTGAGAATCCTGGAATGATTCTTGTTTCAAAGCAATTGAATGGTACGAATTACCATTCTTGGAGTAGGAGTATGCGCAGAGCTCTTCTTTCAAAAAACAAATTAAAATTCATCACTGGAGCCATCAAGATTCCCCAAGAAGACGATCCTCTTCATGACTCATGGGAGAGATGCAATGTCATGGTACTCTCTTGGATAACTCGAACTTTAAGTGATCAAATTGCTCAAAGTATTGTATATATTGATAATGCAAGAGATCTTTGGGAAGATCTCAAGGAACGATTCTCAAAAGGAGACCATTTTAGGACTTCTGATCTGCTACAGGAATTGCACTCCATTAAGCAAGGAGAAAGAAGCGTTTCTGAATTCCATACAGATTTCAAAATTCTTTGGGAAGAGTTGGAATCCTTGCGTCCCATTCCTAGTTGTACATGCAATCTGCAATGTTCTTGTGAAGCCTTCAAAATCATTGCTCATTATCGTGAATCCGAACATGTAATATGTTTTCTGAAGGGATTAAATGACATCTTCACCACTGCAAAATCTCAAATTCTTTTAATGGAGCCTCTCCCAGGAATCAATCGTGTTTTTCGTTAATTACTGCAACAAGAACGACAATTGGCGGGAGTGAGTCACGTTGATGCCAAAAATCTTTTGACAGTTGCTAATCAAGGACCTATTGTGAATTTTAACAATCAAGGAAATTGGAAAACTCAAGGACGTGGATCTTGGAAGAACCAAGGACGTGGACGTGGGAGGAATTCCAACTATGGTAAACGAGTGTACTTTTTGCAATAAATTGCACCATACTTGTTGATGAATGTTATGCCAAACACGGATTTCCTCCATGGTTTAAAAATAACAGAAATGATTACATTGTCAACACTGTTATGACTCGACAACGTTTTGAAAGAAGAAGAATCAAAAAATCAAGTGCACATTGTTCAGAATAGTCAGCTGACAGGTGAACAAGTTCAACAACTATTAAAACTTCGCAAGAAAAGAATCAAGACACTACTCATAGGGTCAATCAGTTTAAAAATAATAATGGTGATCAACAAGACTCCAAAGGTATTCTCTGTTCATCTTGGATTATAGACATTGGGGCTACTTGATCATGTAGCTTACAATAAAAATCATTTTTTAACTTTTACTAAAATCAGACACTGTGCATGTGAAATTACCTAATGGTAATCATGTCACTGCTGAATATGCTTGGCACGGTTTGTATTTCAAATAGCCTTACACTCTATAATGTTCTTCATATTCCCAATTTTGAATTTAATATAATTTCTGCTCAAAAACTAATTATTGACTCCAATTGTAAATTGATTTTTTCTTCTAACCATTGCCGAGTTCGGGATGTTCTTACATTGAAGATGATTGGGCATGCTTGATCTGAAAGATGGCTTGTATTGTTTACGAAACAAGATCTTGTTTTTTCTTGGTCTCATATTAATAACATCAATAATAATAGTTCAATTGTGTCTACTTGATGACAACACCAAGTATTAATACTCGTAGCAGAAATTATTCCACTTCCAATCTTTGGCACGACAGATTGGGACATCCTTCTAGCAAGATAATTGAAAATATGATTAAAGATTTTCCTTACATTCATAATAGCACTGAAAAAATTTGTGATGTATGTCATTCGGCCAAGCAACATAAACTTCCCTTTAATAACAGTATTCATGTTTCCAGTACGAGTTTTTGAAATGATTCGTATAGATATATGGGGTCCCATTGGTATTTCTTCTATACATGGTCATAGATATTTTCTTACTATTGTTGATGATTTCTCTAGACACACATGGCTTTTTCTTATGAAGAATAAACATGAGACTAGGAGTCTATTGAACAATTTTATTATCCTTGTTAAAAACCAATTTGGTTGTAATATTAAAATTTTCAGAACCGACAATGGGAAAGAGTTTTCTTATCCTGAATTGTATGATAAAAATGGTATTATTCATCAAACTTCTTGTGTAGAGACACCTCAACAAAATGGAAGGGTAGAGAGGAAACATCAACACATAATGAATGTCACACGTAGCTTGTTATTTCAAGCCAATCTTCCAAAATGTTTTTGGTCCTATGCTGTTGTTCATGCTATCTACCTAATCAACAGTCGCCAAGTAAAACCATAAGGAACCAATCTCCATTCCAAATTCTGCATAATCAACTTCCTATTCTTAATGATTTAAAAGTGTTTGGTTGTCTTTGTTTCACATCTACAATTCATAACAACCGATACGAAGCTAGATCCTAGAGCCAGAAAAAGTGTTTTCCTTGGATATAAACCTGGCACCAAAGGTTATGTGACTCTTGATTTACATTCTAGAGAAATTTCTATATCCAGAAATGTGATATTCTATGAAAATGAATTTCCCTATGTTAAAACTAATATTGTTGATGACACTGATCTTTTCACATTGACTTGATTTTCAATTCTTTTTTTATTCTAACAATCTCATGCATAAGAAAGTCAGGTCTAATCATGTGCATCCGTTTTCAAATCCTCAAGATATTTCCTTCCAAGTGACAGAAGAAGATATTTCCAATCGAACACCTAACCAGACCTACTCCTCGAAGATCTACTAGAATGAGAAAGGCACCATATTATCTGCAGGATTTCCATTGCAATTCCTTAAGTACTGACAGTTCCAACAATTCAGATTCTTATTGCAATCCTTCAAGAGATGACAACACCAACAAATCTAAAAATAGTATCATTTCTTATCCTCTATCTTCTGTTCTCTCTTATAAAAAAATATCTTCAAAACATTTGAAATACATTCTTGCTATTTCTAACAATTTTGAACCTACTACTTATAAACAAGCAGCTTGTTACCCTGAATGGATTGATGTTATGCGTAAAGAAATAAAAGCCTTAGAAGAAAATAAGACTTGGTATTTCACTAATCTTCCCCCCTGGAAAGAGAACTATAGGTTGTAAATGGGTTTATAAAACCAAATATAAAGCTGATGGTTCTATTGAAAGACATAAGGCTAGACTAGTGGCTAAGGGTTTCACTCAATTAGAAGGAGTAGATTTCTTAGACACTTTTTCTCCTGTTGTTAAAATTACCATTGTTAGACTCATGCTTGCTATTGCAGCTGTTAAGAATTGGCATCTTGTTCAACTAGATGTCAATAATGTCTTCCTTCATGGAGACCTCAATGAGGAAGTGTACATGGATCCCCCCTGGCGTGATACCTCCTCAAGCAAATCGAGTCTGCAGCTTAACCAAATCCCTCTATGGATTAAAACAGGCTAGTAGGCGGTGGTTTGCCAAATTATCTACTTCTCTTCTTTCAATTGGTTTTATACAATCTCAATCTGATCATTCTCTTTTTACAAAGAAAAATGTTTCTTCCTTCATTGCTTTACTCATTTATGTAGATGATATAATTCTTGGAGGTGATTCAATTGATGAAATCAACACGCGTCAAGCAATTTCTTAATCAACAATTTCAGATTAAAGATTTGGGACAACTGAAATATTTCCTTGGCCTAGAAGTTGCTCGTACTACACAAGGCATTCACATTTGTCAACGCAAATACACTCTTGATATCCTTGTCGACGGTGGTCATCTAGCTGCTCGACCATGTTCTACTCCTATTATCAAGGACACCAAATTGTTTTTCGATGATAATGCTTGATCTTTGTGATGCGGATGCTTATCGCCGCCTTATTGGACGACTTTTGTATCTTACAAATACGCGACCGAGATATAAGTTTCATTGTTAATTTTCTAAGTCAGTTTAATCAAAAGCCCACTTGTCTTCCATCAAGCACTGCCAATCGTATACTTCGTTATTTGAAAGCTAATCCTGGTCAAGGTTTGTTTTTCTCTTCCAATTCCAACATTCAATTGAAAGGATTTAGTGATTCAGATTGGGCTTCATGTTTGACAACTCATCGCTCTACCACTTGGATTACTGTATCTTTTTGGGTAATTCGTTGATTTCTTGGCGATCAAAAAAACGACATCCTGTTTCTCGTTCCTCAACGAAGCGAGAATACGGGGCTTTTGCTATCACCGACTGCGAGCTTCAATTGCTCAATTACTTGCTTCATGATTTCAACATCTTCAAGCCCAATCAAGTCTGTCATCTATTGTGATAACCAAGTCTGCTCGTCACATTGCTACTCATTCTAGCTTTCATGAACGCACCAAACACATTGACATTGATTGTCATGTGGTCAGAGATCGTGTGCAGGCCAACCTCTTCCATCTTCTTCCCATTTCCTCTACAAATCAACTTGCAGATGTTTTCACCAAAGCTCTCGATCCTTCACCTTTTCTTAACAATATTTCCAAGCTGGGTGTTCTTAATATTCACTCTCCAGCTTGAGGGGAGGCTATTAGTCTATTAGTTACACGTGTACCTTTTCCATTTGTTAGTATTGTTTTATGCAAGTTTGACTAACTGCATATTTGACTTTTTTCCTTTTTATATTTAACCTTCTTTTCTTCCTCAAACAGATTGGATTTTCCTTTTGTATTCGATCAGTATATGAATTAGATCAGTTTTTTCTTTTCTACTATTTTCTCCCAAATTCTCATTGGAATCCATGTTTTTACGTTAAGATAAAATATAATATTATAATAATAAGATGTGTCACGATATTATGAGAGCAAATTTTTCATATTTAATGTATTATCAGAACTAAAAGCAAAAAGACAATGACAGATGCAAAGTATTAAACCTAAAGTAGCTCGTTCACCCTCATTAAACATTACACCTATAACATAGTCAGCTTTGGAACTTGGGGGCTTATATACTTATACAGTCCTAATAACTAGGGCAAATGATAAAGATACTCGATATTATTGAAAATAATAAGCACATACTTGATAAAATAAGAATAAAATATTTTATAATTCTCATGTAATTATACTTAATGTTACCAAATAAAAATGTTTGATATCTCTTTTATTCAACATTGATTACATTTGTTCTCATTTATTACTCATTCGCTCACTAAATGAAAGAACCTATATAATAATTTTCTCCCTCATCTTTAGTACATTTAAAAATATTTAAAAAGATACATCATAGAGTTGGATCGATCCATTATATCTAGATAAAAATAATTAGTATATCACATATTTATTCTCCATATATTTTAGCACATAAATAACTTATTATTTCATCTATTGATAAAGATATAAAATTAAAATATCTATTTAATAAATCACTTAATTATTTTTCATATAAAATATATTTTTAATAATCTTTGAAACACAAGCATTAAATATAATTTTTTTAAAATATTAATATAAAAACAACTTTTATAATATATTCTTTTTTTACAATTGTTTTTTTCCATTTTAATTCGTATAATATAACTTTTTATCATTTTATCTCTCTTACCACTAGAAGATAAATAACATATGGAATGTTGTCACCATAATATTAGATATCGTAACATTAATTTATTTTTTTCTTTCATGGAGGATACTTTTACTTATTCTAATTTTCATATTAATTATACATTATTTGAGAGATATTAATAACGAACCAAATATATCATTATTGAGAGATATTAAAAGTAATTATTATTATTATATTAATTAATGGTAATATTAATAAAATATAATAATAAATATAATTATAATAATATTTTTAGGTAATATTAATATTGTAACAAAATTTACTATTACAATTAATTTTATTATTCTTAATAATATTATTACTTATTGTTGTTATAATTATTATTATTGATGTTAAAAATATATATTTATTAATAAAAATACTAAAAATAATAATAAATATAATTTTTTAATGATAATAATTATTATTATCTTGATATTCTTATATTTATAATTATTATTTTGTTGTAATTATTATAATAATAAGAAATAATGTATTATAATAATAAAAATAAGTATTATTAATTATTATAATATTATTAAAATAAATATAATAAAAAATTAAAATCATATTAACGTTAACTCCTATATTAAGGTTACATGAAAATTATATTGATTTTTATTTTAGAAAACATAAAACTCTTATACAGTTTTTTTTTTTTCATTTTGAAATCCTGCTTTTTAACCTGAGTAATTGAAATATATATTTTTTTTAATTTATCAATTTTAATAAAATTTTAAAACTTATTTCATTTACGTAAAAACAACATTGAAACGAAAATAATAATAGGTTTTAAAAGAAAATCTTGTTCTGATAGTCTTTGATATAAGAGGTGGATGATATAATTATAAATAGATAAAATAATTAATTTTTTGAATTTTTTAAAAACTATTAAAGTATTAAACTAATTTTTATTATTAACAATTTTATCCTTTCATTATTTATTAGTAGAAAAGAAATATAAAATTGTTTAAAAATGAATCCTGTACAAACACTACAGGAGGTAGTATATTGTTCAGAGTTTTTACAAGCTTCGGTCGGGGTTCTAAGGATAAGCTTTTTATCCCAATTCAACAACTCTTGTTGGGGAAGATTCAATGGCGTCAACTCTCATCACCTGCCCCTCCTTATGCTCCTCTTCTTCCTCGATTTTTTCCACTTCCATCAAATTCTCCGTAAACACGAATAAAATTTCTCTTCCGTTTCCTGGAAACAGAACCCCACTTCCGACTCCTTCTCCTTCTATCCCAATTCGAAGGCGCTTCAATGTCATTGCTATGGCTCCGCCTAAACCCAGTGGGAAGGCCAAAAAAGGTAAGCTTTGGTTTTGGTTAACCTCTCATTCCTTATTCATACTCACTCGTCTTAGTATTTTCTATTTTTCTCTAATTTGTGTTTTCTGTTGGCTGGTGCAGTGGTTGGGGTTATAAAGCTAGCTCTTGAAGCTGGGAAAGCTACACCCGCTCCTCCCGTTGGTCCTGCTCTTGGTTCCAAGGGTGTTAATATTATGGCTTTCTGTAAGGATTACAATGCTAGAACCGCCGATAAGCCTGGTTATGTCATTCCTGTGGAAATCACAGTCTACGACGTGAGTTCTTAGCTCTCAAATTTTTCTCATTTTCCCCGTCGCCAATGTCGATTTTGTGTTTTCCTTCTGTAGGATAAAAGCTTTACTTTCGTATTGAAGACTCCACCTGCTTCGGTTCTGCTTCTTAAAGCCGCTGGTATGTTCACTAGCATCCATTGTCTCCAAACTGTTTGATATTATGTTGCCTTTAGTAGTATAATCTGTTATTGCCAATGCCAATGATTTGTTTATTCATCTGTCATCCCAAGACAGAGAGGGAAATGTGATTCTACATTATCTTAATGGAACCCCTTATCTCAAATGCATACTTTGTCATTAACAAGTTTTCATCGTATTTTATTTAGCTCAAATGTGATTAAGGAACACTGAATCTTAAACACTGTCCCAAGTATAATTCAAGTCAGCTAGACCGTGATGAGATGCTACCATTTCAGAAAACTTGTGGTTCGCTTGAAATTAAGTGATCTAGCATATTATTGATTGATAAACCGATTCAATTTCTTGCTATATTGCCTTGTATTCATTCATACTAATATTTGAAATTGGGTATGCTAAGAGGTGCTGGTAATTTTATACCCTTGGACCGTTGGACTATGGAAAATAACATATTATTAATATAAATATGAAAAGGTAAAAGAATATGAAAAAAAAATTGTAAAAACACACACATATATATATATATATATATATATATATATATATATATATATATATATATATATATATATTTAATGTTCATCATTACCTATAAGGGACCATGACCCTCCTCACCCCATGAAACCCCGCCACATTTTCTATGTGCGGAATTTTATTTACAGTGTAGTTGTGCTTTACTTAATTGATAGATGTAGGTGATTGGAATTGCATTCTAGCATAAAATGTGTATTACTTCGTTGACTGAAATTCAGTTTTTGAGTGAATAGTCTAGCCTCGTCTCACTCATAATCAATCTAAATAGACAGAGTGCAAGAGATATGCTAATGTTATTGATTTCATAGAGCATCAGGCATTTAGTACTCTACGCAAAGCTTATTGTGTTTTTCAATGAATTCAATGTTCAAAGTTCCAAGCAGTATAATTATGTTGATTTGCTATTTAGGGGTGGAAAAGGGTTCAAAAGACCCCAAGGCGGAAAAGGTAGGAAAGGTCACAATTGAACAGTTGCGTGCAATTGCTGCTGAAAAGCTGCCGGACTTGAATTGCTCGACTATAGAATCAGCTATGAGAATTATAGCTGGTACTGCGGCAAATATGGGGATTGTGGTTGATCCTCCAGTTCTTGAACCGAAACAGAAGGAATTTGTGTAGTAAAGTTTCAGTCTGACCAAGTGTATGACGGTTCTTGCTGCCTACCTTTTTTGCCTGTACAAATTCACGCAGGACATTGTCAAGTAAAATTTTTGCCTATAAACAACAAGGGAATCGGTTCTTTTTAGTTATTTTGTTTTGCATGAATGATATTTAAATGCATGCGTTACCACTTTGGTGTGCCATCATAAAGTTGAGTCATCATTTAATCGGTATAATTTAGTGACTCATGGCTTCTGTATTGTACTTTATTGTATTTTTATCAAATTGCAGACGTTCATTTCATGTCTTTAATTTGATGACTCTTAATATTTTTTTTCTTGTTCACGTGCTATAATATCTTTTCACATTTGATTTTTCTCATTTTCCCATCCTCAGTGACTATAACTTTTTCCCCGTTCCCATTGCTTTCTCAATTATGTGCTTTATGCATCGTTCTCAATCCCCCTTGCTTCTCCCATTTCCCAATCCATTTTACTTTTAAATTCAAACCAAATCACACAAGCTACTTTGTGTGGCTAGTGTATTTATTTGTAGCTTGAATTTTCTTCCACAATATTCTTTGCATTCATTCATTTTAAATACGAATGTTAGATACTCAAAACTTAATTAGATTTGTTATCATTAAAATAGTGGATAATCTACATTATAATAAAACTTAGAATTATATAATTGTCCTAATCTAACAACATGTTCATTGAAACTAAATCAAATTAATTTAATGTGTATTGATTTTCTAAATCAAATTAGGTCAAGCTCAATCAAACAAATAAAAATAATTCATTAACTTTGGTGATTCATAGTTAATGTTCCATAGTATCAATTCTCTCATAATGTAAAAAAAAAATTATTATCATGATTAAGACTTTTTAAATCCTATGTCAATATAAATTAGGCAATCTAAAATGTAAACTAAAGTACTTTTAAGATTTGTTAGTCCATCTAAAATGTAAACTAGAGTACTTTTAAGATTGGTTGTTTCTAGATTGATTATGTACATAATCAAAGTAGAACATATACTCTTTAAAAAGAAAAAAGACAACTAAAATGTCTACCTGATATAGAATACCATTAATCAATTGAGATTTACAAAATAATTCTATTCCAAAAAAACTCACCTAATGGAGAATGTTTTGGCTTAAAGTTTGATATTTACATGAAGACTTTGAATAGAATAAATTATATATATAATATCAATGAATAATAGATGTATCAACGAATTAAATTTGTATTACGATAAACATTCTGCATATTGGTTTACCTTATAACGAATTTGTAGATTTCTAAAATAATTGATAATTGATTTGAAGATTAATTTAATTGATTATCGAATGTATTAATACATTATTCTATGTATCTCACTCTCACTATAAATTATATGTGTTCATTTAATTAATATGAATTGGAAATTATAAAATAGAGTATAATCAATTATATACTGTATTTAATTGAATATTAACAGTAAATAATCAATTAATTGAATTTTTTAGACTTGTGAAAGTCACGTATACATATTTAATTATGTTTAATACTTAATTTTTGAGGATTTTTAACATATGCAAAAAATCAATTAAATTGGTCTTGATTCTATATCATCTAAGGAATAATAAAAGAATTTTTTTAAAGAAGTTCATCATCTTACGCATCATTGGTCATTTTCTTTTGCAAAAGTGTACTAATATGATATTTTAAACAATTTTTTTCATCGTGGGTTTGTAAATAAAATTGTAATTGATTACAATAAAAGTTATTAGTTTCTTCAAAGCATAGAAACTCCAATATAATTGATTACAAAAATATTTTTATCAAGGAAATATTCATGCATTATAGCCATAATTTTTGGATAATTACATGTGTCACTACTTTACTTTTAAAAAAAGTTCAATCTATGTTCCTAACTTCAAAAAACATAACCGTAGACACCGTTAGCTCTACATCTGATTCCTTTCATTTACAATTTGTAAGAAATCCAAGACCTACTAGTCAAACAATGAGGCATATTCATGTGATCGCCTCCAAAATATTATATTTAACCACAACTATCTTAGATGTTATTGGTAGTTAAACCCGTCATTTTCTATGATTGAAAAGCACCAATAATTTTAAATTTAACATCACCTTCCATTTGATAAGGAAAATTAGAAAAGTGGAAAATTGTAGAAGGATTATTCACAAGGCAATATCAAATCTAAATTCTCATTCCCTAAACCTCACTGGGCATAGATACTCTAGTTGCATAATAATGTAAAAATGCATGATTGTGGATTAAGAATCTGCAGAACACATAAATTGTTACTCAAAATGTTGAGCAATTACATTACTTTCATTGCGAAGTAAATAACGCTTTGCTAATTATGCCTGTGGCTTCAATATATCGATCTACGCACCTAGAGATGCAACTGCTTTCACTTCCACCAAGACTCGAACCTGGTTTCGTGACACACTTCTCAAAACATTTTCTTCCCACTGTCTGCAAAATAAGAGGCAATCGGGGGAGGTGAGTGGAACAGTAGAAATTCAGACACGGGACAAAATCAGTACTCAAATTATGCACTGTTCACACTATATGGCAATCTCCTACCATTGCCAACCCAGAAGATATTTTCCAGAATTTGCAATTGGGCGAGACTTTTCAATAATTTAAAACAGTTATCCCGTGTTCATAATAGAAAAACGCTCCATGTAAACTACACACAACAATGACTAAGGGCAATTGCATCTTTCTACTAGATGAGAAAACCATCATCAATATACATCAATTGGAGTCTTACAATCTACACATTTCACTGTCAATTACATCTCATTGGCCTGCATAATTGAACTTCCCCAATCTTCATTAACAATAGTAAGTAGAAGGCGGTAAATACACCCCTATTTGCTGGTTAGATGAACTGATAGAACCTATAATTTGGTTTAGATTATAGGTCAATATACGTTAATTGGATTCTTACAATCTACACATTTCACTATCAATTGCATCTAATTGACCTGCATAATTGAATTTCCCCAATCTTCATTAACAATAGCAAGTAGAAGGCGGTAAATATACCACAATATCCTTGTTAAATGAGCTGATAAAACCTATACTTTGGTTTTAGATTATAGGGGTCTTGTTACTTGCTTTAAAATAGAAACTGGTTATTGTTAATACTAAAAGTAAGGATAGAACTCAAGAAAGCATCATTCTTGACATGCGAAAACGCTGTTTAACACAAGATAAAAGCATTTTTTACATCCTTCAAAGCATACGACACCTATTCACTTTTTATCCTACCACCATTCCTATTTTCCTTGTATTCGAACAAATTCCACTGAAAACGAATCAAACTATTAGCTCATGAGTCAGATTCTTTCAAGGTCTACCCAGGGTGGCTTTCGTTTTCATAGCAAACCAACCCATGAGCAGTACGGGGCTGAGAATCGTGCAATGAAATCCACATGAGGGGTTAAAAGAAGAAAGTAGGTACCTCAAGAAATTGTTGAGCATACTCCATGGCCAGTTGATTCTTCAACTGCTTTCTGAGATCATCCGCGGATAATTGGTGCGAAGACCCAGACGATGGACTTGAGAATGAATCCATCGCTTCCCCACTAAGTATTCTGTGTCAGTAGTTTTGGATCGCACTGTATGTCTGCCGCTTAACAGACGTAAAGCATTGAAGCCAGAGGCCTAAGAAATGTTAAATAACCCCCTAGTGTTGCTCTTTCCCTAAAACCCTAATTCAGTATTTCTTTCGGAAACTGTACTATCGACAGTAGTCCAGCCCATTATGATGGATTTTCTATTTACACACCTCTTAATTATTTTTAGACTCCTCTTCCTAACTTTTTTTTTTTTCCTCCTAAATTACCCTATTTCCTCTTTCTCTCACATAATATGTATGTCTTAATTTTTCAAAGAAAACTTCGTCATCCGACATCATCTTTTTTTTAGGATGAATGAATTTAAGATGTACGCGTGTAAACAACGGTGATGATGTGCACCATGATATATATTAATCTTTGATAAATTTTGTGATTAAAGATAGTTAAAATAATTATTTTAAATAATAATAAAAATATTTAGACCATGTATCATAGTTAAAATTTTGGATGCAATAAATAAACAAACTGATTTTTTTCTAACATATTATTTAGATAAATAAACGGAAAGACATTCTTTTTTTATATTCTTTTTATATTATTTTTTAGTACATTTTATTGTTTTTTAACAAATTATAGACTTAACAATATTAGCGTAAATGATGGAAAACAAAAAGTTAGATAAAAAAATATTACAAAAATGTGTGTAAATAATAAAGTCATTTTTTTATTATTCTTGCACAAATTGGATGTATCTTTTTAAACTCTATTTACATGAGAATATTGTTTTATCTTATGAAATGTATCTAGGTAACATGAATTATGGCCCCGTGTACAATCAAGATTATACAATATAGATATATGACAAAAAGCAAAACAATTAAGATAAAATAATATTATGTAACTCCTTCGATAATATATGAGATAAATTATCATGACATTGATATTGATCACACTTTTTCACATAATAATTCATACAATCTTTTTGAACAGTCAGCTAAAAATAACTCGTTTGAAACACTCTTATCGACATGCTTCTACATCCTAAATATAGTTTGCACACACCATTGTGTAGCTTGTTCATGACATACTCACTTTGAGTGGGAGGTATACACTTTTGTACCTTTGCAACATCCTTTAGTAATGTGTTCTCCCGCAAGTATGTTATTATTGGCATCACCCAAGTTGATTCATAAAAAATTATAAGACATTTAATTTGATCTATCGACAAACTTGTTAACACTTGTTGAATGACCATCTATGTACCTTGTTGTTGCAAATTATCTTGAAACCAAACTAATAGGCCAACAACATGGTAGTAATATTTTAAAAGGGATCTCTGATTGAGAACTTCCAGACAGATGACTGACTATGAGTTAAGAGTCTATCCTACATTCTACTCTTGTTACCCCCATTTCTTTTGTGAGTAATAGGTCAACAATAAAAGTTTCATATTATACTTGGTTGTTGGACGTTTTAAAGTTGATGAAGTTGACGAGACATTGTACTTTAATCGACCCTTTAAGCTCATACTTTATGCTTAATTCATAAAGTTTTATGGATCATGCAATCATTCTTCTAGTAAGATCTGATTTCCTCAGCACTTTGGCAACGGGGTAGTTTGTTTGAACTATGATGTAGTGGCTTTGAAAATATTGTTGAAGCCTTTTTTTTGGTTGTTATCATAGCCAACACAACCTTTCCAATCATTTTGTATCACATTTGTTGATCTAGCAAGATTCAACTAATATAGTAAATGAGTCTTTGTTCCTCTTGAACTAGCACAACATTGATGGTAATTTCTGACACTATGAGGTATATCAACAACAATAAATGGAGAACATGTTTATGCAAGATTGGTGGTAATGACAAGAATTCCTTGATGAAAGTGATGAAGATCTTATTGAATTACTTTGGCAAAGATCTTGTTGATTTGATGAAGTCAAAAATGAAGTCAAAGGCTACTTTGTGGCAGTCAAAGGTCACTTAGATAAAAGGGTAGTGGGATTAGTGAGTCTGCATCTCTGCTTAGGTATAATCATTTTTATCTCTCTGCTGCATGAGGTTTCTTCATTTAAAAGATTTTGCAAATGTCTCTAAAAAATGTTTAAACGGTTAAAAAACAAAGTATTTTGTAAAAATGTTTTTAATTAACTATTTCAACTAATAGTATATAAGCTTTATCAACTAAAATGTTCTTAACACTTTTGTAATAGGTTTTTAACCGATATGTTTTCGAAATAATCGATTGTTTTCATTAGAAGGATTTTTGAAAACCTTACGCGATATTTTAATTGATATGGAATTGATATAATCGATTAAAATGACTTAGAATATTTTGAAAAGTGTTACTGGCAGAATTTTAATCGATACAAACTCAAAATAATCGATTGAAATAACTTGAAGTGTTTTGAAAGTTGTTTCGTCAAGTATTTTAATCGATACAAATGCGAAATAATCGATTAAAGCAACTAAGAGGTTTTTCCAGAAAGTTTTAATCGATTAATACAAGCTTGCTATCAGTTAAAATAACTTAGAAAATTTTATGAAATCTTTTGGCAGAATTATAATCGATTAAAATGCGTTTCAATCGATTAAAATAACTAAGTGAATTTTTTTCAAAACGTTTTAATCGATTAAAACAGATTGTTATCGAGTTAAAATCACTTAGAAAAATTTATAAGAATGTTTTGCAGTATTTTATTCGATTGAAAGACGAAACAATCGATTAAAACAGTTTGGAAGATTTTTTACAAAGAATTTTAATTGATATAAACGATGTCGTATCAGTTAAAACAAATCTGAAAAATAATCAAGAATTTTTTAACAGATTAAAACAAGACTTTTAACAGATTAAAAGATTATTTTAACAGATTAAATAAACCAGCAGTTTTGAAAATCTTCTATATAAACAGAGTTGCTTGAACTTTTTAAAACACATCTTTTAGCAATCAATCAAGCAATCATAAGTGCTACTTTCAAGAGAGAATCGCGCTAGTTTTGTGAAGTTCATAAAAGTTCTTTCTTGAGGCAAAATTGGCATTCTTTTGGAGAAGAAATACTGCAGAGCTGCATAAACCTGGTTTGAGCGTTCTAGTTTCTTCTATTTGTTTCTTTACTTTCTTTACTTGTATTATGGGTGCCTGGAATTGTGGACACTTGGTTTTACGTAGCTGGAATTTGGCTGCAGGGTTGGTCAGAAGCTGGAATTTGGTTCTTGGTGAAGGTTTAGGTGCGAGGACTGGAATTTTGGTTCTTGTGGTAGATTGAGTGTGAGATTAAAGTTGTAATCTGTAAAACGTTCAATCTAGTGGAACCCAACTGGAATTTGGCTGGAAACTGGACGTAGCCCTGGGATTGGGTGAACCAGTATAAATCTTGGTTGTATCTTTCTAAACCTTTCTCTCCTTTAATTTTGTGAGTGCATTTATTTTGATTGCTTGTTGTGTGTGATTCAAGAACTAGTCAGGATTCTTAATCTTTGAAATAGATAATCATTAAATTACGAAAATCTTTCAAAGATCAATTCACCCCCCCTCTTGATCTCAGCCTACATTTCTAACAATTGGTATAAGAGCAAGGGTCTTGAAAAATACTCAAGGCTTTCGGTCCAAATCTTTAATGGCTGAAAATAAATTACCTTTTTCTGAGGGAGCTTCTACTAATAGACCTCCACTGTTTTGTGGTACAGATTATCCATTTTGGAAGATTATGATGAAGATCTTTATTGAATCTATTGATAGGAATGTTTGGGATGTAATTGCTAATGGTCCATTAATTACAGAAAAATAATGGTCTAGTTTAAATAATGAAGAAAAGAAAAAAGTTCAAAGTGATTGTACTGCTAAAAACATAATTACTTCTGCACTAAATATGGATGAGTTTTTCAGGGTCTCCCAATGCAAATCTGTCAAGGAAATGTGGGAAGTTCTTGAGGTTACTCATGAGGTAACAGCTGATGTAAAGAGAGCTAGAAAACATACTCTCATAAGAGAATATGAGTTGTTTAAAATTCAAATTGGAGAAAGTATTGCAGATGTGCAGAAGCGCTTCACTCATATCATCAATCATCTAATGGGCTTAGGTAAAACTTTTGATAAAGAAGAATTAAATATTAAAGTTTTGAAATGTCTTGACAGGTCATGGCAGCCTAAGGTCACAACAATCTCATAATCAAAAGACTTATCCGTCATGACAACAACTTCCTTGTTTGGAAAACTCAGAGAACATGAAATGGAAATTAACAGATTCAATGAGCAAGAAGTCTCTGAGAAAAAAGGTAGAAGTATAGCACTCAAGATTGAAGAAAGAAGTCAAGAATCGGAGGAGGAAAGTGAAAATCTTGGATTGCTTGTCGAGAAAGTTCAACAAATTTCTCAAGAAAAAGATTCAAGATAAAGAAAAACACAAAAGGTATGAAAAGAAATCTGATTCTTTTAACTATAAATGCTATGGTTGTGGTAAGCGGGGTCATGTAAGAATGGAGTGCCCGAGAAAAGAACAAATACAATGATAAGAAAGAGGAAAAAGTCAAAAGAAGAGCATATGTTGCATGGGATGATAATGATACTTCATCAACGAGAAAATTCGATAATGAAGAAGCTAACTTGTGTCTAATGGCAAATCAAAATCATCAAACCAGCGAGTGTAAGTTCTAACTCTTCTTCAAATTTGGTGAATTATAATTCATTACAAGAAGCATTTAATGAAATGCATGAAGAAACTAAGCTGCAAAAAGAAAATGATAGGCTAAAAGGCATGAATAATTGGTTAGTAAATAGAGTAGATTCTCTTGAAAAGAAAATTCTTGAAGATGAAGCTGATCTTGACTTTTTAAAATTAATCCATAATAATCATGATTGTGTATGTAATAAACCATGTAATAAGTGTTCAGAATTACAAAAGAAGATTGATTTTTTATCACAAAGCTGTTTCAAAGTTTACACAAGGTCAAGCTAATCTTGATGTTCTTCTTGGGTCACAAAAACTTATTTTTGACAAATCTGGCATTGGATTTACATCTAGCAAGAAATTCAGAAAAACAAATGTAAACAGGAAATCATACTCATCATCTGTGATTAAATGTTTTTACTGCATAAAAAAGGTCATTCTGTGAAATATTGTAGAATTAAGAAGTATGTTATTCCTAGAGGTAGAATGAAGTGGATTCCCAAAAATTCATTTCAAATAACCTGATTGGACCCAATGATTATAAAAAGGGTACCAGAATTATGCTAAATCTGTTTTGCAGGAACAAAATTTGGAAGTCCCTTGGTGTTCAAAACAGCAAATTTGGTTCTGGTTTCATAAACTGAATGTTTTAATTGATATAAAACAGTTTTAATCGATTAAAATCACTTACAGAGAATACCAGAAAAGCAATACGTACAATTTTAATCGATTGAAATACGAATCAATCGATTAAAATATTCTCAGGAATTTAGTCTAGCTGTTTTAATCGATTAAAAATGATTTATATCATCTAAAATCACTAAGGTGTCAAATTTAATCGATTCTTCTTCATTTTAATCGATTAAAATTTTGTTATCACATTATTGAATTCTTCCAGTACAAAATTAATCGATTCTGTTATGAATTAATCAATTATTTCACTGTTGCTTTTTCAAACCTAGTATTAAAGATCAAATTAATAGGTTAATTTGTTGATTAATCGATTAATTTGTTCCTGAAAATCATTTTTACAACATCCAATTGAAAATTGGTCAGCAAATCAGAGTCAAAATTTCAAGTTTTTGTGTTAATCAAAATCTGCATAATACATTTAAAATATTCTTTGACCAAGTCAAACATCTTTCCAAGAACACTTTAGCTGATGTACCCATTGTCCAAAAACCTGCGCCTTTGCCTTCAGTCAAGGGGACATGTGCAATTAAAGCTGTTTTTTGCAGGCTCTGTCAAATTGGACTGCAATTCACAAAATTTGACATTCATGACTCTTCATTTTGCTCACCTGAAGTCCATTATTCTCATTCTTCATTTTTTGGTTCAAATTCCTTCTCTCTTCTTTCTTGTACTCACGTTTCAAAACCCCTCTCTAAACTATACAACAAGATGCTTAGGAGATCAAAATCAAGAAAGAAGCATAAAGGAGAATCTTCCTCTGTTGCCAATCCTGGTGGTCATTTGGAAGCATGGTTTGATGGTGATATTGGAAGAATGAACACCTTCATTGCTGAGTTCGATCAGAAGCGGATTGTAATTCCAAAGTTTATCAAATTCAAGTGGCTTGATGAAGAAGGATTTCCTGGTTCGAGAAGAAAAGCTGAAAAGTCAAAAACTAAGAACCTTCATGGAGTTTACTGGGAATATTCAACCTGATTTGGTTCGGGTCTTTTACTCCAATTTAGCAGTGAATGGTTCAACAATCGAGATCTCAGGTGAAGGGAGTTAATATGGAAATTACTCCTTCGTTTGGGAACAAGTTGTTGGTCTCGGGGATAGTGGTGTCAAAGTATCCGGAGGGAACATCTACGAAATACCGACTTCAACAAAATACAATTTTTCGAGGTCTTGCCTTAAGGATCCAAATGATTCGGTAAGAATTTTAAATGCTTGGAAAACTTTTACTTGAACATAGACTGCTAGCTTTCATTGTGGCATGGATGCTTACTCCAAGAGGGAGTAATCATGCTATACTTAATGAGGGAGATCTTGCCCTCATGTACTGCATCTCTAATAATATTCGGGTAAATTGGGTTTATGTGATTAAAGATCACATGTTGAAGGCAAAAAGGTTGGCGGATTACAAACTGCCGTATGCCATGTTGATTAACAATTTCTTTAGATATTTTGAAGTTGATCTTACAGGAGAAAGCATAGAAACTCCTAAAGCTTCAAATGAAATCGATGACTCCACTTTGAGAAAAATGGGATATATCAAAATTGATGATGAATGGATTTCAAAAGTTGATGCTGGGATGTCTGAAGATGAGGAAGAAGATGAAGAAGAAGATGAGCAAGGTCAAATTCCTTCCTCTCCATCTGCTGTAGAGGTTCCTGAATCCACTGGTGGGGAGGCATCATATGAGAACATGGAGATAATTCCCTACATGGAACAACCTGACCGTGGGACTCCTCTGTCTCAATTTGAAAGGTTCGTGCTTTCTCAAATGGCCACAATGCAGGAAAACCAAAGGAAGCATATGCAAATGACCTATCAACACTTCCAGCAAACCAACTATCAGTTCACAAACCTTGGAAACCAGATTGCTGATATTTACACCAAGCTGGAAGATATGCGGCTCAACCAAGGGAATTGGGATGATTGAGTTGTTGAAAAAAAGGGGTCCCTTTCTATCTTTTTTCTTATGTCATATTTCTTCGATAATTTTCATTTACGGTCTATAATATTAGCTGGTTGTAAACCAGGAACAATCTTTTTAACTTTGCTAAATATGATGTAGGTTTTAAGTTGAATTAAGAGAGCCTAGATAGAATCAAACATAATTCTCACGATAATTTTAGTCGATACAAAATAGATTCAATCGATGAAATCAATTAAAAGAAACACTTACATAGGAAATTCGCATCAAAATAATCGATTAATTTGCGTATTAATCGATTAAAACCTATATGTCATGTGTTTGTATCAACTAAAACTAGTTTACATCAATTTAATCAACTAGATAAGATACTATTCTGATTTTGATAGATCTATTGATTAAAACTTAATCAATCTAGTTGATATTATCTTAAAACATTTTCTTAATAATCGATTTTACAAAATCCGAACTGAATTAGGCATGTTAGATGCATCAAACATTACTTAGTTTTCAAAAGCTGGTTGTTTTAATCGATAAAAACAAGCTTTAAATCGATTAAAAGCACTTATACAGTTTTTTTTCTTCTGTTTTAATCGATTGAATGTCGATTTAATCGATTAAATCAACTTATGTTTCAAACTTTCAAAATTCATCACTATTTTAATCGATTAAAACATTATTTTAATCGATTAAAACTAGTAACAAGATCATTTTAATCGATTTCGTCCTGTTTTTAATCGATTATTACTCTGGAAAGAAAAATTAAAGGCTTTAGTTAATGGTTGTTCTTGTAACATGCTACTAAAGCATGGTTCCCTTATCTTTACACGTGTTAAATGTATTCATTACAAACGTGTTAATGAAGATAAGTTTAAATCAACTTTGATTGGTCTTTACATGAGTAAGGTATCTTGTTCAAATCTTTTACGTCAAAAACTGATACATATCATGCATAGTTTTGTTCCTCTGTTCCCTATTTTTGATGAAGGCAAAAGGGGGAGAAATAATATTGATTTTCTTTATTTAGGGGGAGTAGCAATATAGGGGAAGAAATGGGAAAATGATTAATTTTTGAATACTAACTAATCTATATATTCAAGTGACTTCTTCTGCAGAGTTATTATTCAAAGAGGTGTTTGTCTTCATCAAATAGGGGGAGACTGAAAGTGATGAAGATCTTATTGAATTACTTTGGCAAAGATCTTGTTGATTTGATAAAGTAAAAAATGAAGTCAAAGGCTACTTTGTGACAGTCAAAGGTCACTTAGATAAAAGGTAGTGAGATTAGTGAGTCTGCATCTCTGCTTAGGTATAATCATTTTTATCTCTCTGTTGCATGAGGTTTCTTCATTTAAAAGATTTTGCAAATGTCTCTAAAAAATGTTTAAACGGTTAAAAAACAAAGTATTTTGTAAAAATGTTTTTAATTAACTATTTCAACTAATAGTATATAAGCTTTATCAACTAAAATGTTCTTAACACTTTTGTAACGGGTTTTTAACTCGATATGTTTTCAAAATAATCGATTGTTTTCATTAGAAGGATTTTTGAAAACCTTACGCGATATTTTAAGCGATATGGAATCGATATAATCGATTAAAATGACTTAGAATATTTTGAAAAGTGTTACGC
The DNA here is from genome assembly GCA_963425845.1 of Sphenostylis stenocarpa. Lineage (NCBI taxonomy): Eukaryota > Viridiplantae > Streptophyta > Magnoliopsida > Fabales > Fabaceae > Sphenostylis > Sphenostylis stenocarpa. The sequence continues at coordinate 80,809,447 of OY731403.1, read as the reverse complement.
GAGAATTTTAATCGATACAAACTCAAAATAATCGATTGAAATAACTTGAAGTGTTTTGAAAGTTGTTACGTCGAGTATTTTAATCGATACAAATGCGAAATAATCGATTAAAGCAACTAAGAGGTTTTTCCGAAATGTATTAATCGATTAATACAAGCTTGCTATCGGTTAAAATAACTTAGAAAGTTTTATGAAATCTTTTGGCAGAATTATAATCGATTAAAATGCGTTTCAATCGATTAAAATAACTAAGTGAATTTTTTCAAAGCGTTTTAATCGATTAAAACAGATTGTTATCGGTTAAAATCACTTAGAAAAATTTATAAGAATGTTTTGCAATATTTTAATCGATTGAAAGACGAAACAATCGATTAAAACAATTTGGAAGATTTTTTACAAAGAATTTTAATTGATATAAACGGTGTCGTATCAGTTAAAACAAATCTGGAAAATAATCAAGAACTTTTTAACAGATTAAAAGAAGTTTTAACAGATTAAAACAAGACTTTTAATAGATTAAAAGATTATTTTAACAGATTAAATAAACCAGCGAGTTTTGAAAATCTTCTATATAAACGAGTTGCTTGAACTTTTTAAAACACATCTGTTAGCAATCAATCAAGCAATCATAAGTGCTACTTTCAAGAGAGAATCGTGCTAGTTTTGTGAAGTTCATAGAAGTTCTCTCTTGAGGCAAAATTTGCATTCTTTTGGAGAAGAAATACTGCAGAGCTGCATAAACCTGGTTTGAGCGTTCTAGTTTCTTCTATTTATTTCTTTACTTTCTTTACTTGTATTGTGGGTGCCTGGAATTGTGGGCACTTGGTTTCTATAGTTGGAATTTGGTCTGCAGGGTTGGTCAAGAAGCTGGAATTTGGTTCTTGGTGAAGGTTTAGGTGCAGGGACTGGAATTTTGGTTCTTGTAATAGATTGAGTGTGAGATTAAAGTTGTAATCTGTAAAACGTTCAATCTAGTGGAACCTAGCTGGAATTTGGCTGGAAACTGGATGTAACCCTGGGATTGGGTGAACCAGTATAAATCTTTGTTGTATCTTTCTAAACCTTTCTCTCCTTTAATTCTGTGACTGCATTTATTTTGATTGCTTGTTGTGTGTGATTCAAGAACTGGTCAGGATTCCTAATCTTTGAAATAGATAATCTATAAATTGCGAAAATCTTTCAAAGATCAATTCACCCCCCTCCCCCCTCTTGATCTCAGCCTACATTTCTAACACTTGATGCTCTAGAATATCAATTCACATTACTTGTTTGAGTTGAAGTTTTGTGACTTTTTCATTAGTTGAAGTTTTGCGACTTTTTCATTAGTTGAATAATGGTTTTGTCTTCTCAACTAGACTTGGTAAAAACTGAGAAAGGGTTGTTAGTCTTCCAACTAGGCATTGTACCTCCTTTAAATTTTACAGTCTTTTCATTTCAATTAATGTTTAGCACTTGTTAGGATTTATCTTTATTCTTGTAATACATATCTCTATTTTTGTATGTATTAGCATAAAGTCAAAAAAATTCATAATTATTTATTAATTTTAAAAACTCCATCAATGTAATTAGTTTTACTATAGCAAAAAATATTGTTAAATAATAATTTAATATATAAAAAATAATAAATTATGTTTATTTTTTTATCAATTCTACTAAAATAAAAAATTATCATAAAAAATTATTTTATATAAACTAATGATTTTCTTTTTAGAAAATCATGAAGAGTGTCATAATGAAATTATTACCCCAACTAGTTGGCATAATAATATCATCTACCAATCAAAACAAAACAAAATCATTATAACAAGGTTATTTTTTTATTACTTTTTGAGAAAAAAAAAAGTTAGTCGTTAATTGGCGGAAAAACATAATTGTACTGGGAATCAATGGTTATAAATAAACACCCAGTGTAAATTTTGGAGGTTAATCAAGAAAAGTCTAGAGTTGTTTCTCTATTACTCTTGAGAACTAAGGGTGAATGTAGTAGCAATTAGGTGTTTTATTCTCGGTGCAACAAGATCCAATTGGTAAGGATTCCCAATTTATCTTCATTTTTTTTTCATTTTATTATTAGCGATCATAGGAGGGTCCCTTTACCGTTATGTATAAATGGTTTATTCTATTTGTATAGATATGGTAAAGGGACGCTTTAAATCTTTGTTTTTGTTCATTAGTTATGAATTCTTTTCGACTAGACTCTGAAATGCTTACTGAAGCAAAATTGTAACTACTTCCAAAAGATCAATAACTCTATTTTTCTTCCCCCTAATTTGGTGGACAGGATGGAATCAAATTTTTATTCACTAGTCTCATGATCATTCCATCCCTTTCCAAACAATTGGTTGGTAGCTTTATTCCATTTCATCATAAAATACAAAAAAATTGGTTTGATAATTTTATTTTGTTTCATACCTTCCATCATTAGATATCCAAAAATAGTCTAAATTTTGGTCACCAAACAAAAGAAAGAAATAACGAATTTCTTCAAGATAATTATGTACTTGCAAAATACCATCTCAATTCATCCTATTTCATCATATTGAGGATGTGATATGGTTCTAAAGGGTGAACTGGACAGTTCCAATAAGATTTCATTCTTGAATAAAAATCCATTTTGAGGTTTATTTCATCTATTCCATGACTGAAACAGGGGGAGATACACGTTACACCACGATTTTGAATCAGAAGATATATTTCAAGAAATGACAGATCTATTCACTCTATCAATAACTGAGCCGGATCTGGTGTATCATAAGGAATTTGATTTTTCTATTGATTCCTCTAGATTGGATAAAAAACATTTGTTATTGAACTCCAGGAATGAATCGAAAAAGCACTCTTTATTGGTTCTACCTCCTCTTTTTTATGAAGAGAATGAATCTTTTTATCAAAGGATCATAAAAAAATGGGTACAGACCTCTTGCGGGAATAATTTGGAAGATCCAAAACCTAAAATAGTTGTATTTGCTAGCAACAACATAATGGAGGCAGTCAATCAATATAGATTGATCCAAAATCTGATTCAAATCCAATATAGCACCCATGGTTACATAAGAAATGTATTGAATCGATTCAATTGCAACTTCGAATATGGAATTCAAAGGTATCAAATAGGAAATGATACTCTGAATCATCGAACTATAATGAAATACACGATCAACCAACATTTATCAAATTTTAAAAAGAGTTAGAAGAAATGGTTCGATCCTCTTATTTTTATTTCTCGAACGGAGAGATCTATGAATCGGGTTCCTAATGCATATAGATACAAATGGTCCAATGGAAGTAAGAATTTCCAAGAACATTTGGACTATTTCATTTCTGAGCAGAATAGTCGTTTTCAAGTAGTGTTCAATCGATTACATATTAATCAATATTTGATTAATTGGTCTGAGGTTATTGACAAAAAAGATTTGTCTAAGTCACTTTGTTTATTTTTGTCCAAGTTATTTCTTTTTTTTCCCAAATTTCTTCTCTTTTTGTCTAACTCACTTCCTTCTTTTTTTCTTTGTGAGTTTTGGGGGTATCCCCATTCATAGGTCTAAGATCCACATCTATGATCTTGAAAAGCATGACACATTACTAGCACAGGTGGCTATAAATGAAGAATTAGCATTAAGTTTCGTTCTTTCTTTTCGATTTAACCATTGAGTTAAAAAAATCAATAAGAGTTCATAGACCAACATCCGTTCAAGAAGAAATTTGAATTGCAAGATTACAAGAAGAGGTGCTTTAAGAAATGGCAAAGAAAATTTCATCCAAAAAATTAGTAGGTTCTAAATCACAAGTGAAATATACAAGATCATGGTCCTCTACTTCTAACAATAGAAGTTATCTAATTACTACTTTGCATCAAAATCAAACTCAATGTTCTACAACCTCAACACCAATGACAAATTCAAAAGAATCGACTACAAACTCTATCTTCAAAAAACAAATTAGTGAAAGAATTGCAAAGGGTTTGTGTCAATTTTGTGGTGATAAATGGGATAAAGATCATAAACAAGGTGTAAGGTATGGGGTAAGTTAAATGCCATTTTTAGTGCACAAGAGCAAATGGTTGTGACATTAACATCAAAGTCAAATGGAGAGCAAGATATCAAATTAATAGAACATGATTTAAATTTAATTAGGGATGCAGACGTTCATATATTCATTAATGATTTGCAAGATGTGGCAGGTGGTAACACTCTTCAAATGAAAGGGCTGATTAAGAAACAAGTTGTGCCATTTTAAATAGATATAGGGAGTACACACAATTTTATAAGTTCTAATTGGATGAAGACACTTGGGCTAAAATCTCAAAGAATAAGAAACTCACATGGTTGCATCAGATAAAGAGTTAGTCATCACTATAAGTTGTACTCAAGTTGAATGAAAATTTAATGATCATATTTTTTCAAGCTGACTTTTTAGTGTTACGTAGCAGCACATTTTGGGTAATCCTTGGAATACAATAATTTAAAACACTAGGAGAGATCAACTGAAACTATGGGCAATTTGAACACAATGGCAAACTAGTTTTCCTACAAGGTGAAACTCCGTCAAATGATATTTAAGAACTGACAAGTAAGCTTAAGCCAGCTCAATGTCATGTTGTGTTACTAGCCCTACAAGAACCATTTTGCTACAGTGATTCAACAAATAGAGACCTTCACAAATTATCCCATAACCAACAATCTGAATTGATTCAACTATTAGAGAATTATTAACAATTATTCAAGGAGTCCAGAACTCTTCCTCCAAAAAGAAGGTATGATTATCATATTTCTTTGGTCAGTGATAAACAATTATATTTAAAACCATACAAGTATCCACATGCCCAAAAAGAAGAAATAAAAAGATAGGTTAAGGCCCTGCTTATGACTGGTTTTGCCAGAGAAAGTGGAAGCTGCTATGCATCTCCTTTACTATTGGTAAAGAAAAAAGATGGTTCATGTAGATGTTGTACTGATTTTAGGAAACTAAATGTTTTAACAATAAAAAATAACTTTCCTTTGTCCTTGATAGAGGATCTACTAGATGAATTAAATAGGTCTATTATTTCTCCAAGTTAGAACTACGAAGTGGCTATAACCATGTAAGAATGTTAGAGGCGGATATTCATAAAACAATTTTCCAAACTCAATGGCCATTATGAATGGATGTTCTTACCTTTTGGATTAAGTAATGCACTAACCACATTCCAAAATTTGATGAATGATATCTTTAGGTAGCCTCTCAAGAAGTTCATTTTGGTAATTTTTTTTATGATATGTTAGTTTATACAAAGACATGATCTAATCACATTCAATGTTTGCGCACCACCCTCAAAATATTACAAGAACATAACTTGGTTCTGAACTACAAAAGATGTAACTTTGGAAAAACAAAAATAGATTATTTAGGCCATTTGATCTCCTCTGAAGGTGTACAATTAGATCCAAGTAAGGTTCAAACCATTTAACACTGGCCAAAACCAATGAAAGTCAAGGAATTGAGAGGTTTTTTGGGCCTATCGAGCTATTATAGAAGGTTTGTACACAATATGGAAAGATTGCTTAACCATTGGAAAAATTACTGCACAAAGATACTGAGTTCAAATGGAATGAAAAGACGGAAACAATATTTGCTAATTTAAAAGAGGCTTTAACATCAACTACTGTATTGGCTTTGCTAGAGTTGGACCAAATATTCACTATAGAAACAAATGTGTCAATAATAGGCATTGGTGTTGTGCTCCTTCAAAAAGGCCATCTAGTTGCCTATATCAGCAAAGCCATGAGTCTTAAGTATCAACTTCTTTCAACTTATGAGAAGGAGTTTTATGTCATATCATTTGCATTGAAGAAATGCAGCATTATTTCCTTGGCCAACATTTTATAATAAGGACTAATCGAAAAACACTAAAACACCTACTAAAACAACCTCCAACAACATTGTTACAGAATTGGGGACTAGAGAAACTTATGGGTTTGAACTTTAGTATTGAATATAAGAAAGGCAAAGACAATGTGGTGGTTTATGCATTGTCAAGACATCAATAAGGAGGTACTTTGGCTGCAATCTTTCATGTTATATCTCAGTTGCTAATGAAGGTCAAAGATTAATGGAAAACAGATCCAAACTACAAAAGATATTAGATAAAGTTAGGTTGCATCAAGGCTCATACAAACACTACACAATGGAGGGAACAATTCTAAGAGGAAAAGGTAAAATAGTAATTGGGACATATTAGAACATAAAGAGAAGAATACTGCACCATTTTCATAACACTATTATGGGTGGACATTCAGGAGATGACCTAACTTATAGAAGTATTAACGATTAGTTTTATTGAAAAGGATTGTAGAAAGAAGTCAAACAATGGGTACAAGAATGTATCACTTGCCAAAAAAATAAGCCTTTATTGTGAATGTCAGTTAGGTTACTTCAACCACTTTCTATTTTGCATAGAGCTTGAAAATCCATTTTAATGGATTTTATTGTTGGTCTTCCCAAGTCTAATGCTATGATAGTTATATTTATAGTTTGTGAAAAATTTTAAAAATATGCTCATTTCACACCATTAGCTCATCCTTTTGGAGTAGCTAAAGTAGGACAAGTATTTCTAGATACTATTGTTAAATTGCATGGTTGACCATCTGAGATAATTTTTGATGGGGATAGCATTTTTATGAGTGAATTTTGGACTGAGTTGATGAAACAACATTAGGTTAAGTTGTTGATGTCAACTGCTTCCCACCCTCAAACAGATGGCAAACTGAAGTCCTAAACAAAGCCTTAGAGGGATATTTAAGATGTGTAATTGGTGACCTACTAAAGAAATGGACAAAGCTAATTTATTCAGTAGAATTATGGTACAACACTAAATTCTACACAATAACCAACATGACACCATTTGAAGTGTTATACGATTATCCTCCATCAATGCCAAATGTTACAATACAGGAAGATTTGTTAGTCGAAGTTGTTACATATACTATAAAAACAAGAGAGCAGATTGCCAAATTGTTGCATGACAATTTACACAAGGTCCAAGAGAGGATGAAAAGTTATGTTGATCTCAAGTGGGTAGCTAAGGAGTTTCAATGTGGAGACCTAGTCTATTTGAAGATTTAACCTTATAATCAATTAAGTTTGGCAAATACATCATTCCACAAATTAGTTGCAAAGTATTATGGCCCTTTTTGGGTGTTAAAGAGAGTTGGCAAGGTGACTTATAAACTTGAGCTACCTATTGACACACAAATACATGATGTTTTTCATGTGTCAATATTGAAGCAACATTATGGTACTCATTTAGTATCGCAAGAGCTTCGAATATATAATGAAGAAGAGGAAATGCAGCCACAACCATTGGCAGTTTTGGACAAAAGAAAGAAGAAAAAGGGTTTTCAAACTGTTATTGAAGTGTTGATCCAATGACAACATACCAACCCCAAAGATGCAGTTTGGAAGGAATTACACACTGTCTAATGTCAATTTCCAGATTTTCATTGGCATGATATACGGTCTTGAGGACAAGTCCTTTTGGAGGGGGGGGACAATTGTAATAAGTGGAATTAGGGATCTGTTAACAAGATTGGTTTTTTATTATTTTTTGAGAAAAATAAATAGAAGTTAATGGTTAATAGGGGGAAAAACATAATTGTATTGGGAATTAAGGGTTATAAATAAACACCTAGTGTAAATTATGAAAGTCAATCAAGAAAATTCTAGAGTTGTTCCTCTATTACTCTTGAGAACTAAGGGTGAGTGAAGTAGCAATTGGGTCTTCTATGTTGAAACATACAAGGATATGAATGTTGAACATACATGGATATGAAGCCTGTAGATTTTGATGATGATTCAAGAACAAAGGATGTAAAGATTTGAAGACTTGTAATATGATGTAATAACTCTGTTTTGATGATTTTGAGTCTGTAATATTAGAGTCTAAGATAGCCAGCACATAGTCTACTCTTTAGAAGCTTCAAAAACTCATTTTTATCAAAAACACACTGGATTAATCGATTAAAAGGCAGGATAATCGATTATTACAGAGAGAAAAACCATTTTCTGTATCAGCTCTCTAGAATAATCGATTAAAGCTCCTGTTAATCGATTAACAGGGCTGTTAATCGATTAACAACTCAAATAATCGATTAAACTGCGTGGTTATGGGTTCCTGGTGATTTTGGCTCTGTAATAATCGATTAACACTCAAGATAATCGATTTTTTCAGTCAGATATGTGTTTTGAATTTCAAAATTGGACAAAGTTTCGAAAATCCTAGTCCCAACTCATCAGGTTTCAAAAATTCTCAATTCCCAAACCTTAATCTATCTACTTAAGGTTCTCTAAGGCTCTCTGCAAATGAACAACCTTTTTCAAACAAAAGTAGAGAGCTGTGACTGCCAGAGAACTGTTTGTTGGAGGAAAAAGGGGCTTTTGGAACCTAGTGTGGGCTAGAAGCGATAAGAATCACTTAGTGGGTTTTCTTGGTGGATTGTGTGTTGTGCCGTCTCTAGGGAAAGTTGTTCTTCATCTCTTGTGTGACTCAAGAGAGGTGTTTTCGTTACCTTATCTTTTCAATTGTTATCTGTTTGTAAAACTGTGATTATAATGACAATGTTAATCCTCTGTTTGAGTGATTAGTAACTGGACGTAGGGTCTTTTGATCCGAACCAGTATAAATAATTTGTGTAAGACTCTATCTTTGCTCTATTTACTTTACACAGCAATTTAATCGGTGAAAATTTGGGAAAATTTTTTAAAACCCTAATTTTTGTTAAGAAACCAATTCACCCCCCCTCTTGGTTTTTGTCCGGAAACGCAAACATTCCGCTGCGCGATTCTAACATTCTATTCTTAATTGTTACAATCATGAAAACCAAACTAAACCATGACACTTATTAGAGAAATCTTAATTTTGGAAGAGGAAACTTATTCTGGAAAAATTCTAATCTAATTACATAAGACAAAGTATGGTACCAATGAAAATCAAGCCTATTAACAATTCCCATATTAGCCTTGTCTGCAATTTGTTATCCTCTCTGAAATATGAGTGACATGCACACTCATCCTCTGACACAGGTTCAAGCACTTGAACCATCTCCCTTTAAGCTTCCACGACACCAGCTACACATTTTGAAAAGTCTTCACAACCATATTGGAATCACTCTCAATCCATAATCGATGCCATTTGCTCAAATAAGCAAATTCAATACAAATGTAGGTTGTAACAATTTCAACGTTCAAAGTAATGATGCTACCAATAAAAGAAGAAAAAGCTCCCATATAATCACCAGTGGAGCCACTAAAAATACTACCACTACTTGCTAATCTAGGGACACTCCTAGTTGCCCCATAAACATAAGATTTAACCACACCCACATTAGGCATTTTCCAAAGCACAGGAACAATGCTTATTGACTTAGGTGCATGAGTATCAATATTAAAATGATTAAGAATTTGAAACTCTTTGATAAGTTCATAACACCTCTAGAAAGCATGAGAGTTAATGCCATGCTATTCTTAGCAATAGAAACAAACTTAGAGTAGTGCACAACAACAAGACGACTCTCATTTCTCATTTTCCATATGATCCAAATGATGTTAATGACAAAGGCAACTATGATGTCTTTTACCTATGAGCTATAAGTACTGAAACCAGGGTTAAAACAAAATCAATAGAAGAGAAATTTAAAGAAGAGTCTCTTCAACCCAATTCCAAAGTCTTTGAGTGACAGTATAGTTGAGGAAGAGATGATAAATGAACTCAACAACGTTACAACAAAGACTACACATAGAACAAAGAGAAATTCCTTTACCTTGTGCCTCCCTATCTATGCTTATTCTACATTGTAGTACCTTCCAAAGGATTACAAATTTGGTTGGTAGTATATGTTTGTTCCAAACAATTTTGCTCCAACTTACTTTGTCCCCTCTGATCCATAAAAATTCTTGACCTGCCTTGAGAGTAAGCATCCCACAGTTAGAATCCATCCTGACCAACTTATCCTCCCTATTAGAAATAGCCAAATTTTGTAGGTTAGGAAGTAAATATGGAATTTTTGTAAGAATTAATGGTTGAGTTCAAGAGGGGGGGGGGTGAATTGAACTTTATAAAACTTTTTCGAAAAACACACTTTCCTTTGGAAGAATGATTAATCTTTTTCAATCTTTTGTTCGGCAGATTTGGTTTTAAACAAAGCAAGAATATAAGCAAGAATTGTAAAGAGATGAAAGCAGAAATTCAACACAAAAGTTTATACTGGTTCACTCTTTCCCAGAGCTACATCCAGTTCTTGACAAATCTGCCAAGTTCCACTAATTCCAAGTGAAAATTACAACCAGTAGATATACACCAATCTACCCCAAGAACTATCTCACAAACCCACAAGATAGACTCTTGAATAACCACCCAGTAACCAAATCCAGTTACTGTAACCAGTGCAGATTCAAACCCAATCTACACAATTACACTTTATACAAGTAAATGAAAAGAATAAACCTGGACTGTAGCTTTAACACTATAGAAGTCCAGAAGCAATTCTAACTCAGAACTTTCTCTCTTTGATGATCTTTCAACAATCTTGATCTAAATGCCTTATGATATGAAAAGTTTATGAATGCATAGAGAAAGGCACGTATATGAGAGCTTTAAGATTGCTTTCAATTGTTTTCTAAATTGTGTATTTCAAAAGAGAAATTAAAAATGTATTTATAGAATAAAAGAGAGAAACTGATTGATTAAATTGATTAAAACTGATTTAGAGTAGCAGATGATCGATCAGAATATCTATATGACAGATCAGAATCAGTTATGATCGATCAGAATATCTATATGACAGATCAGAATCAGTTATGATCGATCAAAATTAAGTTGTGATCGATCAGAATGCTTTTCAATCGATTAAAACGACGTTTCAATCGATTGATTTTATTTAAAAACTCATTCAATCGATTAATTCAAGTTTTCAATGGATTGAAACAGTTTAGAAAAAAATGGTTGCTCTCTGTTTCAATCGATTAAAAGATATTTCAACAGATTGAAATCCTGTGATACCTTAGAAAAAAATGATCTCTCTGTTTCAACAGATTAAAACTAATTTCAACAGATTGAAAATGCGAAACCTTTAATATTTGAAAAATCATTAAGAACTTTTTAACCTGTTGATTCTGCGATTCAATCAATTAAAATTTCGACTATATATGAACACTTCCTATGTTAAGTGATTTTAACATATTGAAAACTTCTTTTAATAGATTGAAAAACTTAGTTTGTTCTTTTAATGCTTAACGGTTTGTTTTTCATGCAGTAAAATAAGTTCAATGAGATGCATCATTTCAAGGCGCTTATCACAAGATCTATTGAACTATCAAGAGATTAAATTCTAAACCTATAACCTATCTATCTACACACCCACAAAATAAACTCTCTAAACTTTATATGTCTTCATCAAATCCAACAAGTGCTTCAATCTCCCCCTATTTGATGGAGACAAATACCCACTGCACCTGCACAAAGAAATAACATAACAGAGACATATATGATTTTGTGATGTGTGTGTAGTGTCCATTATAAGCAAATACTTCTCCCCCTATTTGACTTCATCAAACAGTGTTTTAATTACAGTCCAGAAGTACCACGTAGGTACCAAAAAGCAAAAATACAAAGAATAGAGACAAAGAGAACAAAAGCATTTAAAACTAAACTTCATTCATCACCATCCCAGGGACCCTGATTGAATTGGAGGTCTCCAATTCTGTTGAAGATATCCTCCAGTTGTTTATCAATATGCTAAAATCTGGCAATGAAGTCTTCATAGAGTCGATGCTGACGAGTTTACAGAGCAAATGTCATCTGATTTGTTTGCAATTCATTCATTTGACGCAACATAGTCCGTTCGAATTGCGAAAGAGGCGTGCCATGGTCAGGTTGTGCAATATAAGGAATCATTTCCAATGGAGACTGTTTTTCCATGACATCTTCCATAGGATCTGTTTGCCTTGCTTCAGCAGTACTCGGAGCACCAGTATTCTCATCTACTTCAACTTCTTCTTCTTCTTCTTCTCTCCCAGCTTCTTCTTTCGAAATCCACTCACCATCAATCTTGATGAATCCCATTTTATGAAGGATGGAGTTGTTAACTTCATTTGTGGGGCGAATGGTTTCAGCCAATTCTCCTTCCAAGTCAATACCAAAATGAGTCAGAAATTTAGAGACCAAGATTGCATAAGGAAACCTAAAATCACTTAGCCTTTTTTCTTTGATCATATGGTCCTTGATGACAAAAAAAACCCAGTTTACTCTGATTCTGTGGTGAATACAATACATCAGTACCAAATCCCCTTCATTCAGTACTGCATGATTGCTCCTCCTGGGAGTAAGCTGCCAGGCCACTATAAACGCAATAATTCTTTCTTCCAGCTTAAGCTTTCCAGTGTTGAAGGAACTCACAGAGTCACACTTATTTCTCAAACAAGAGCGAAAGTACTGGACTTTGTTGAATTCGTCCACATCAGAGGTATACCCTTTAGTGACTTTTACTCCTTCATCCTTGAGACCAACAACATCCTTCCAGACAGTGGGAGTAATTTCTATTTCCACTCCTTTGACTTGAGTTTTTAGTGTAGACCCTTCAAATGACAGATTAGTGAAAAAAACTTTAATAAGGTCGGGATAAACTCTACCATTGAGTTCAAGGAACTTCGAAGTTTCGGTGTTGCGACGGTTTCGAACACCTCCGAATCCTTCGAGCATCCAACCACGAAAATTTCGGAACCTTGGGTATATTAATTTGTTTCCTGCTCATTTCGTGAATAAACAAGTCCATCTTTTCTTGGTTCCCATTGAACCAGGATTCAATGCGCCCTCCTCCCGATATTTCTTGCACAGCGAGCTGAGGATTCTCCTTTCGTCGAACTTTTTCCTCCGGATTTGGTGCGCTTGAACATGTTGTTTTTGTGAGATGAACAGAAAAACGAGAAGAGAGAATATTTTTAAGGGGAGAGTACGAGCTTTTCCAACAACTATTGCATGCTAAAATGAAATGAGAAAACCTGAACCCTTCATCTTCTGTGAATAGTTAATTTTGTCTTTAGTGATTTACTGCTGTTCTGCTTTATAGTAGAGAGAGAGAGAATTGTTATTGTGTTACTTAATTACCTTCACATCTGATATCCAATCACAGTCATTCAGCTTTTATTGGATATCTATGGCATTTAAGAGAGTAGCTGAAGTTGTTCCCAGTTGTAAAGACACTCAACTCAATCTGCAATAAGTGATTAGAGGCAACGCATCCACTACTAACCCTAGAAGAAATTAACCAATTGATTTTCCATAAAATCAATTGATTTTCTATTACAAATGTAGATGCAGATCACCACAAGTAAAATAAATCGATTGAATCGAAGATTTAATCGATTGATTTGTAAAAGTAAAACATGCAGACTATCAAAAGTGAATTAAATCGATTGAATCGAAGATTTAATCGATTGATTTGTAAATGTAAAACATGCAGACTATCAAAAGTGAATTAAATCGATTGAATCGAAGATTTAATCGATTGTTTTGTAAAAGAAAAGCATGCAGAGCAACAGAGTTAGTGAAATAAATCAATTAAAAAGTTATTTAATCGATTAAACTGGTAATACATCATGAACAGAGATTGAGAATCAGAAAATCAACAGATTATTTTACAATTTCAATCGATTAAAACACATAATTTCAAAATTTTCAGACAATTTAATCGATTGAGCATGTTATCAACCTGTTAAAAAGCACATAATCATAATAAAGAATCAATTATTCAATACTAGATATATCAAGAATTCCTAATTCAGTTCTAAGCATATTAAGTCTATCTCTAGGAAGTGGTTTGGTGAACAAGTCAGCTAATTGTTTCTCAGTTTCAATGAATAAAATTTCACAATCACCCCTAGATACATGTTCTCTAATAAAGTGATGTCTAATTTCAATATGCTTAGTTCTAGAGTGTTGAATAGGATTCTTAGTTAGATTAATTGCACTAGTATCATCACAAACCAGAGGTACCGTATTGAGAACCACTCCATAATCTTTCAATTTTTGTTTAAGATAGATACTCTGAGCACAACAACTCCCGATCTGCTATGTATTCGAACTTCGCAGTTGAAAGAGCTACACATGCTTGTTTTTTGCTGTGCCATGATATGAGACTGCTTCCCAGTAAATGGCATGTGCCGGAGGTACTTTTTCTATCCAATCTACATCCTGCAAAGTCAGAATCAGAAAATCCAACAAGTTTAAGAGATGCACCTTCAGGATACCATAGTCCAACATTAATGGTTCCTTTAAGGTACTTGAGAATCCTTTTAGCAGCGGTGAGATGAGATTCCTTTGGATTTGCTCGATATCTAGCACAAAGGCAAACACCGAACATAATGTCAGGCCTATTAGCGATCGGATATAGAAGAGATCCAATCAAACCTCTATATTTAGTTTGATCAACTGATTTCCCTTTTTCATCTAAATCTAGACAGCAGTTAGTAGACATGGGCGTGGAGGATTCTTTGCAATTATGCATATCGAATTTCTTCAACAACTCATTACAGTATTTAGATTGATTTAGAAAAATACCATTCCTTAATTCTTTAACCTGGAGACCAAGGAAGAAATTCAATTCTCCCATCATAGACATCTCAAATTCACTTTGCATTTCCTTAACAAATTTATTACACAAGACATTATTAGTAGAACCAAAAATGATATCATCAACATAAACCTGCACCGAATAATGTCGGATCCAGATTTCTTAATGAATAAGGTTTTGTCAACTTCACCTCGTTTGTAGCCTTGATCAATTAAGAAATTACTTAGCCTCTCATACCATTGTCTAGGAGCTTGCTTTAATCCATAAAGAGCCTTTTTCAGTTGGTAGACATGGTCAGGATGTTCATGGTTTTCAAAACCAGGAGGCTGAGAAACATAAACTTCTTCATTGATAAGTCCATTTAGAAAGGCACTCTTGACATCCATCTGTAGTAATCTGAAACCACTAATATAAGCATAAGCTAATAACAGTCTAACAACTTCAAGTCTAGCTACGGGTGCAAAGGTTTCATCAAAATCAATTCCTTCTTGATGATTATATCCTTTGGCTACCAACCTAGCTTTATTTCTAGTAATAATGTCGTGTTCATCTAGTTTGTTTTTAAATACCCACTTAGTACCAATTACATTGATATCTTTGGATTTAGGAACTAATTCCCACACATTATTTCTTTCAAACTGATTAAGCTCATCATGCATGGCACTAACCCAGTATTCATCATTTAATGCATCCTTAACAGTTTTAGGTTCAATTTGTGAAATGAATGTCATATGATTGTAGAATTGATTAAGAGAATGTCTAGTGGATACTCCCTTATTGATTTGCCCAATGGCATTGTCTAGAGAAAGATCTCTTGGGACAATCCATTCTTTAGGAAGCTCATCCAAGATATCTTCTTCCTGTTCTTGAGCAATTCTTCCTGGTGGATCAGCTTTTGTAGGATCAATTGACTGATCACCTTCTTCGACAGTATTCTGATCTAAACCACTGGGATGTTTTAACTGATAAGAATTATCAGTTAAATCGTCATCATCTTCAACAAGAAGAACATTGTGAATGGTCACGGTTTCACCATCTCCTATATCTCCAGAACCTAAGATTCTTCCCTTGTTGTTGTCTCCATATGTCACGTGTCCTCCATTCTTCAATCTCAGTTTCTGGAATTTTGAAATATCACCTGTCATATGCCTTGAGCATCCGCTGTCCAAGTACCAAAGTGACTCTTGTTGCTGTTCCTGAAAGATCAAGCATCAAGTATTTGGTACCCTTAAATATTTTGGGTCCTTGGGAGTCAAATTTTCTGTTTAACATATTTTGGAACCCATCTCATTTTACCTTTTGGCACAAAATGTTTTCTAGCATGACAAAATTTTACAGTATGCCCTTTTTTCATACAGTAATGACAGGATGAGAAGGGAGATGATGTTGCTTTTCTAAAAGAAAAGAAGTTCAAATACTTTTTAGTTTTAACCCCAACCTTAGGTTTGTACCAAATTCCAGTATGATCAAAAACACAGTTTTGGGACCTAAGAAGTGTATCTAAATTTTCTTTACCTTGAGTAAACTTAGACAAAGTTTTAATCAAGTACTCAACCTTATTTTGTAGTAAGATACACTTTTCACAACTGTTGTTATCAGCAGCATTATCAGCAGATGAATTATTGTATATTATTTCAAGATGTTTCATATCTGTTTTGCTTTCTAATAACTCTTTTTCCAAAACTTTAACCCTATTTTCTAACCAGTTATTTAGTCCTTTTAACCGATTATTTGTATGAGATAAATTTCTAGCTTCATTATGCATTTCATTGAAAGCATTTAGTAATGTGCTGTAATTCATTTCATTTTCTGTGGGGGTTGAACTTACATGCGATGAAGAGGATTCACAGCCAGCCATTAAGCATAGATTCACTTCTTCACCTTCGGATGCAGAACTGGAGGATGAATCATTGTCTTGCCAAGCTATGTAGGCCTTTTTTCCTTTGTACTTTACCTCTTTCTTGTTTTGATTCCTGGATTTCTCCGGACATTCACTCCTTATGTGTCCCTGCTTACCACAAGAATAACAAGTAAAATTATTTTGAGTAGATTCAGTTCTTTTGTCAGTGTACCTTTTAACCTTGCCAGTTTTGTTCTTCTTTCTAAGAAAATTCCCAAATTTCTTAACTAACAGAGTCAGATTCTCAGATTCATCTTCTTCAGACTCACTATTTTCTTCAATCGTCTTGAGAACAATGTTTCTGCTTTTCTTCTCTGCATTTTCTTGTTCTTTAAACCGATTGATCTCCAACTCATGTTCCCTTAGCTTACCAAATAATGATGCAGTAGTCATTTCAGTTAAGTCTCTTGATTCTGATATAGCTGTCACCTTTGGTTGCCAAGTTCTGTCCAAACATTTCAAGATTTTGATGTTTAACTCTTCCTTGTCAAAAGTCTTCCCTAGCCCGATTAGATGATTGACTATATGCGTGAATCTTTTCTGCACATCTGCAATGGTTTCACCTTGCTGCATTTTGAACAATTCATAGTCTCTAATTAATTCATGCTTTCTTGCCCTTTTCACGTCAGATAAACCCTCATGAGTGACCTCTAGAATTTCCCACATTTCTTTGGTAGAGGCTCATTGAGACACCCTGAAAAACTCATCAAGATTTAAAGCAGAGGTAATAATGTTCTTAGCAGTATAATCATATTGGACTTTCCTATTTTCTGCATCAGTTAATTCAGCCCAATTTTTTTCAACAATTTTACCATCCACTGTATGAGTTGGTTTGAAAGGCCCATTAACAATTGTTTCCCAAATACCTCTATCAAGAGATTCAATAAAGATTTTCATTCTAACCTTCCAGAAAGAATAATTCACACCAGCAAAAAGAGGAGGCCTGTTTATGGAGGCTCCTTCCGAAAAATTCATCTTTCCCTCAGCCATTTAAACCTTTCTTGGACCGAATTCTTGAGTAACTTACAAGAACCAGGTCTGGTACCAATTGTAAGAATTAATGGTTGAGTTCAAGAGGGGGGGTGAATTGAACTTTATAAAACTTTTTCGAAAAAGACACTTTCCTTTGGAAGAATGATTAATCTTTTTCAATCTTTTGTTCGGCAGATTTGGTTTTAAACAAAGCAAGAATATAAGCAAGAATTGTAAAGAGATGAAAGCGTAAATTCAACACAAAAGTTTATACTTGGTTCACTCTTTCCCGAGCTACATCTAGTTCTTGACAAATCTGCCAAGTTCCACTAATTCCAAGTGAAAATTACAACCGAGTAGATATACACCAATCCACCCCAAGAACTATCTCACAAACCCACAAGATAGACTCTTGAATAACCACCCGAGTAACCAAATCCGATTCATTGTAACCAGTGCAGATTCAAACCCAATCTACACAATTACACTTTATACAAGTAAATGAAAAGAATAAACCTGGACTGCAGCTTTAACACTATAGAAGTCCAGAAGCAATTCTAACTCAGAACTTTCTCTTTTTGATGATCTTTCAACAATCTTGATCTAAATGCCTTATGATATGAAAAGTTTATGAATGCACAGAGAAAGGCACGTATATGAGAGCTTTAAGATTGCTTTCAATTGTTTTCTAAATTGTGTATTTCAAAAGAGAAATTAAAACTGTATTTATAGAATAAAAGAGAGAAACCGATTGATTAAATTGATTAAAACTGATTTAGAGTAGCAGATGATCGATCAGAATATCTATATGACAGATCAGAATCAATTATGATCGATCAGAATTAAGTTGTGATCGATCAGAATGTTTTTCAATCAATTAAAACGACGTTTCAATCGATTGATTTTATTTAAAAACTCATTCAATCGATTAATTCGAGTTTTCAATGGATTGAAACAGTTTAGAAAAAAATGGTTGCTCTCTGTTTCAATCGATTAAAAGATATTTCAATAGATTGAAATCCTGTGATACCTTAGAAAAAAAATGATCTCTCTGTTTCAACAGATTAAAACTAATTTCAACAGATTGAAAATGTGAAACCTTTAATATTTGAAAAATCATTAAGAACTTTTTAACCTGTTGATTCTGCGATTCAATCAATTAAAATTTCGACTATATATGAACACTTCCTATGTTAAGTGATTTTAACATATTGAAAACTTCTTTTAATAGATTGAAAAACTTAGTTTGTTCTTTTAATGCTTAACAGTTTGTTTTTCATGCAGTAAAATAAGTTCAATGAGATGCATCATTTCAAGGCGCTTATCACAAGATCTATTGAACTATCAAGAGATTAAATTCTAAACCTATAACCTATCTATCTACATACCCACAAAATAAACTCTCTAAACTTTATATGTCTTCATCAAATCCAACAAGTGCTTCAATTTTAGCAGTAACAATGGAAGGGATATTCTAATGATCACCATTCCAAGCTTCCTTAACAGGCGCATTAAGATTAACAACAATAGTTTAAGGAATTTGCAAAATATCCACTAGTGTACCAGAACAACACCAGTGATCTCTCCAGAAATAAACATTTTTGCCCGATTCAGTAATCCAAAATTTGTTGTCTTTAATAAGGTTGTAACGCTTTGCTAAACAGGGCAGATGAAGTGATGGAAATAATCTCTTCCTTCCACCAATGAGATGCCCAAGTACGCACCTCAAGCTCTCAAGTGACCGAAAATTGTTTCCCAAGTCTCAAAAAAAGACTTGGCACTAGCTCCTTCAGAAAGGTTCCTTGTTTAGGAGACAAGGAGAAGAAAATCTCCAAAGGACATTTGAAATCAAGTAAAAAATGGGATATAAGTAAAATTGCAAGTTCCACACACTAAACTTGATTTTACTATATATTGGAGATCAACACTATCAATTAGAATAATTCAATTATAATAGGATTTAATGATAATATAATAAGTTTTATTTCCTTATTTATGCATAGTCATGTACAACATTTATAGGGAGAATATTTCCCTGATTTTCAAGGATAGATTAGTGTATAGGTTTATTACCTTGTATTCTATTTATACCTCCATTGTATCTTTTCCAAAATAAGAAATACACAACATATTTTCTGCATGGTATTAGAGCTCGATCTGAACTATCTCTAACCTAGCACAGCCAACCATGGAAGAGAACAAGGTAGGAGGTTCGACCACCAATTTGGTCAAAGGACTTGCTCTTCTTATCACTAGTCACAAATTAAATGGCCAAAATTACCCTCAATGGGTGTGTTCAATTAAAATCTTCCTTTAAGAAAAAGGGAAGGAAGATTACACCACTGGAGACTCCAAGTGTCCAGTAGAGGGTGACCCTAACCTCAACAAATGGCAACTAGAAAATAGTTTAGTCATGTCATGGTTACGCAATATGATATGAATCACAAGGGGTAATTTAAGATCTTTAGGGTTAGAACCTTGTAAGAAATTTAGGAATTAGAAAGAAGGTGGAAGGAAAGAATCACTCTTCCCAAGGGAGGCAACACACAAAGGATGTGAAAGTCCTCTGATACAGCCAAGGGTTCTTGAATCACTCAAGAATTTAGGAGAATCACTCTCACTAAGATAAAAGAGATAAACTCTAATATTTATGAATAAAATTTCACTTATTATTTCTTGATAAAAATGTTTCAGCTGATATAGAAGCATTTCCATCAGAATTACAAAGACTCAATAAAAGAAAATAAATATTAATAATAACCCATTAATCTAGGAATTGAAAACTATTTAATGGAAACAAATAAAGGCTAATAATGATCCATTAACCTATGAATTGAAACTACTTAATGACTGATTGTATTTGAAACTGTGGCAACCAAAAGTCAATCAGCTATGCACCCCTTAGTCTCCTAAAGGTTGATGACTAAATTTTCAATTAGGCCCTTATTACAACTTAAAACAAAATCAAACTAAAGCTCATTAATTGATTAATTCAAAACATAATTTGGTCAACCAACAATATTTGTTGAAGAACTTCCTTTATTTCCCTTGCTCTAGCCCTTATCATAGGTCATGTTCACATCATTCTCTCCCTCTTGAAAAGGATTTGTACTCAAATTGAATTTGCCATCTACATAAAAAAGAGATAAGTCTTACAAATTGAATGTAAAATTAACATTATACTCACTTTTTATGGCTAAATAGTTCTCCCTCACTTCAAGTGTTTCACTCTTCTTTTGATCACTCTTTTTCCTCTCAAGTGTTTCACTAACACTTTCTTTCTCTCTCTTTTCTTGAAAAAGTTTTTCTCTCATTTTCTTTTTATCCTCACACACTTCTTATGGACTCAAAGGTTTGAGCACAATCTTCTTGTCTTGGTGCATGAAAGAGATATTGTTGGTGAACCCGTTATGATTAACTCTTTTATCAAATTGCTATGGTCTCCCCAAAAGTAAGTGATTGACTTCCATAGGAATAATATCACAAAGCACCTTATCATTGTATTTTCCAATGGAAATGTCCACTTCAACTTGTTGTCTCACTTGCACCTCTCCATCCTTACTAAGCCATTGAAGTTTATATGGCCTAAGATGTGGTTTGGTAGCTAAATTTAGCTTTGATACTAATCTAGCACTAGCCACATTGGTGGAACTACCTCCATCTATGATCATCATGCACACCTTGTCATTGATTAAACATCTAGTGTGAAAAATATTTTTTCTTTGGCTTTCTTCCATAGGTTTCAATTGACTATCAAGTAATCGCCTAATCATCAATAAATCTCCCTTTGGAATCTCCTCCTCCTCAATGTCTTCACTCTTTTCTCCCTCTTCAACCTCAGATTCACTTATATATTCTCCCTCTCTAAGAACCATGGCCTTTGTGTTAGGCCACTCATAAGCATAGTGTCCTAGGCCTTGACACTTGAAACACTTCACATCTCTACTTTTTTTAGAGGGTTTCTCTTCATATTTTGAAAGAGTCTTTATAGGAATAGGTGTGGAACTACTAGAAGTAACATTCCCATCTTTCTTTCCTTTGTCCTTCCAACTTGAAAATCCAAAGTTGGTAGAACTCTTCTTAGTCATTTCTTTTCTTTTGAGTTTTTGCTCCACTCGAATTGCTTTATGAAGTAAATCCTCCATATCAACAAACTCCTGCAACTCAACAATATCACATATATCAATATTCAAACCACCAATAAATTGGGACATAGTTACCTCTTCATCTTCTTCAATCTTTGCTTGAATCATGAGCATGTCCATTTCTTTGAAATACTCCTCAACCCCCTTGTTGCCTTGAGTAAGTTTTTGGAGTTTAAATTTCAAGTCTCTTGCATAACTAGTCGGCACATATCGCTTTCTCATGATCTTTTTCATCTCAGTCCATTTATCAATCATTGACTCTTCATTTCTATCTCTCTCCTTTTGTAGCTTGTTCCACCAAATAAGAGCATAGTCAAAAAATTCCGTTGTTGCAAGTCTCACCTTTTGGGTCTCCTCATAATTGTTGCATGAGAAAACATGCTCTATTTTCATCTCCCACTCCAAGTATGCCTCCGGATCACTTTTTCCTTTGAACGGAGGAATGTTAAGCTTGACTCCTTCAAGCCTACTTGGTCTTGTTACTCCATCATTCATTCTCCTATTTCTCCTTTCTTCTTCGTCTTTAGGATTTTTATTTTCCAAGCGGTTCAATCTTTCATGGAGCTCATTGTTATGTCGTATCATTAATCCTTCCAAATGTTGTACCAATACTCTCATTTGAAATGGACTAATTCTTGCTTCTTGATTGTAATCTTCCTCTTCTGCCATCAATTTGATGTTTAAACCCTTAAACCGGAGCTCTGATACCAAATGATATGAATCACAAGGGGTAATTTAGGATCTTTAGGGTTAGAACATTGTAAGAAATTTAGGAATTAGAAAGAAGGTGGAAGGAAATAATCACTCTTCCCAAGGGAGGTAACACACAAAGGATGTGAAAGTCCTCTGATACAGCCAAGGGTTCTTGAATCACTCAAGAATTTAGGAGAATCACTCTCACTAAGATAAAAGAGATAAACTCTAATATTTTTGAATAAAATTTCACTTGTTATTTCTTGATAAAAATGGTTCAGCTGATATAGAAGCGTTACCATCAGAATTACAAAGACTCAATGAAAGAAAATAAATACTAATAATAACCCATTAATCTAGGAATTGAAAACTATTTAATGGAAACAAATAAAGGCTAATAATGATCCATTAACCTAGAAATTGAAACTACTTAATGACTGATTGTATCTGAAACTGTGGCAACCAAAAGTCAATCAGTTATGCACCCGTTAGTCTCCTAAAGACTGATGACTAAATTTTTAATTGGACCCTTATTACAACTTAAAACAAAATCAACTAAAGCTCATTAATTGATTAATTCAAAACAGAATTTGGTCAACCAACAATATTTGTTGAAGAACTTCCTTTATTTTCCTTGCTCTAGCCCTTATCATAGGTCATGTTCACATCACAATACCATGACCAATGAAATTGAGGAGAATTTCATGTACTATGACACTACCAAGGATATGTGGAATGCAGTGAAGAAAACCTACTCAAATGTGAACAATACGTCTGCAATATTTGAGATGAAGAGCATATTCCATGAACTGCGATAAGGTGATTTCTCAATCACTGAGTATTTTAATACACTTAGCCGATATTGGCAGCAACTAGACATATATGAAAACATTCAATGGAGTTGTGTTGAGGATAAGAAGTATAAAGAATTGGTGGAGAAAGATAGGATCTACAAGTTCTTATTGGGGCTGAACACAAAACTTGATGAAGTACAAGGGAGAATCCTTGGAACCAAACCTTTTAAAGCAATCCGAGAAGTATTTTCGGAAGTGAGAAGGGAGGAGAGCAGGAGGAAAGTAAATTAATGCTTAGAAATTCAAGTGCAGCCCCACCCATTGAAGGCACAATAATGGCAGCAAGGGGGAACCAATCTCGTCCATCTAAAAAGAAAAACCGACCCTAGTGCGATCACTGCTAGAAATTGGGACACACTAAGGATACTTGCAGGATTATTCATGGCAAGCCTTCAGAAGAAAAATATACCAAAAAACTTGGACAGCAAAGGCAACACAACAGAGGTAAATTCTAATCCATTTCTATTCTACAAGGAGCAAATGGAAGCACTACAAAAAATTCTCCAGCAAACAATTGGTACAACTGTAGTAGCACAAAAAGATAATTTCTTGCATACTCTAAATACTAGCTGTAACATCCTGATTCTCAATACCCCTAGTTTGTTAAATTTTGACAAAATCTTTGTCAAAATTTTAATAATTAAATTATTAGGAATTGGGTAAAGTAACTGTAGAGTTTTATGTTATTAGATTATTTATGATTTTTTAGAATTTTTCTGGAATTTTTAAAAAATAATTAAATTTGAACCGTTTCGCGGGCAACTGGGAACCTGATAGTAATTATATGATTTAGGGTTGAAATTGAAAGAGTATGGACTTAACAATTTTAATTGTCACATTTAGAAATTATTGTTTTCTTGTACGCATTGAGTGTGGGTACATTAAAAGTTTATTATGTGTATAAGTTGACAAGAAATATATGATGGTTGATATGGTTTGGAGTGATGTTGGAGTCTTAGGGGTTGTGGGTTCAAATCTTCGCTAGAGTAAAAAGGAGAAAATGAAGATAAATTTTTTTGTAATCTAATCCGCTGGGCGCATCAGAAATGCGCTGAGCGGATTATGTTTGAAATGCTGTAATCCGCTGGGCGCATTAGAAATACGCTGAGCGGATTATTAGGTGAAATAAGACTCAAAAATTTGACCTTTAAAAGAAAGAGTGTCATTCCTCAAGTTTTTCTCGTAGATTCCTCATTTCTCTCTTTCTCTCAAAATTTTCCTTACCTTCAACCTTGATTTTGAAGGAAAAATCTTGATTTTCTTGAGAAGCTCCAAGAGGTAAGTTGGTTTATCTCAATCTCCTCTACATATTTACCGTTTTATTTTTTAAAACGGTGCATTTTCTATTTTTCTCCTCACTTGGCTGAGCTTGAATGGGTGTAGGAAGAATTTTATTGTAGGTTTTACACCTAGAATACTAGAATAATGCTTAAAATTGAGGATTAGAAGTGGTTAAGCTAAGAACTTTAAGAGCCCTAATTCATAGGTACTATTTATTGAATTTTTTTGACTTGTGTAAACAGAATTAGGAATTGGTATCTTCATAAAAGTTGTAGCTCTTTAAGTTGTCGAAATTTAGAAACTAATTTTACATTAAATGGATATTTGTAGCTCAAGTTATGCCCATTTTACTGTCAAGTGTTCTAGTTATGGCGTTAAGAGGTAGCCCTGTTTCAACATCCTAGGTTTTTGAATTACTGAGATTGATACGTGTGAAATTAGGACTTGATTCCTGCATAAAAGTTGTAGGAAATTATATCCCCGAAATTTAGAAATTTGTTTCATGTCAATATCTTATGTGTAGCATGAGTTATAGTCAAATTACCAAGGCATGTTCAGAGTGTTATTGTAATTGAGCCCAGTTGGAAATAACCACTGAAAACTGAAAACTGCATTTATTCTATAGGGTATTTGAATTTATTTCCTTCATCAATATTGTAGGTAATTAAGTTATTGAAATTTTGGCTCAAATTTCATGCCAAAAAAGCTTATATAACTCTAGAAAATTTAGAAATACTAAATCTTGTTCATGTTTGCTATTAGGATTTTTCCTACTCTAAGTGTATACAAAATAGGATAATTTTCTAAGTTAATTGTAAGCTGAATGTGAGCTTAAAATATTATTAAAAATGGATTAGCAATACAGAGTAAATTTAAATTCTTATGAGATAGAATCATATAAATATTAGATTCTAACTACCATTTTATTACATATATAGATTTTGCTGAAACACAACATCAAACTTTGAAAGGAATAAGTGTGAACGTATCAGGTAAGGGGTTGACTATATAGTAATGATTACATCATAAACTTGTTTGACCTTATTTGTTGAATTTATCTAAATTTGTTATGATTGATAATTTTGATTTCATTATATGCTTGGTTGTGAAAGTGATCATGAATTGCTTACGTGTATGATGGTGTAAAATACATGTTTGGTACTCTATTATGATATGTATGGTCTTTGAGTGAGCATTTATAGGCATGGTGATTTTTCATGAGAAAGTTCATTGAAAATTAAATTGAAAGAATTGGATGATGAGTTGTGAACCCTTTTTGAACTGTATTGAAAGTTTTCTGC
Source organism: Sphenostylis stenocarpa (assembly GCA_963425845.1). NCBI lineage: Eukaryota > Viridiplantae > Streptophyta > Magnoliopsida > Fabales > Fabaceae > Sphenostylis > Sphenostylis stenocarpa. Next base: position 80,783,701 of record OY731403.1, on the reverse strand, counting down.
TTGTAACAGGTGATTGGAAATTTTTGGGAAGTCCGTATTATAGAGGAAACTCTGTCAAAATTTTTGGAAAAATGTGAATTTCTAAGAAAAACCACTTAGGGACTCATACATTACTCATCTGAAAATGGTGATTTGTGAAATCTGGGGAATCAGAGATTATGGACTCTGAGAATACGATAGGGAGGCCCTGAGGGAGGACTTGAGGATAGGAAGGGTAGTGGTTGGAGGCCCCAAAAGACCCAGTGTTGTCGGGGATCCCACTATACAAACTCTCCTGTATCTGACTGTGCTCTTACCGTATATCAATGGTCAGCAAGCTACTGGGTTTATATTTGAGCATGGGTCTCAACAATCCCGTGGGTGGATTTTCCATGCCTAGTAGTGTCAACTCCTGGCTACCCCAGTACTAATTTGAGAAATAATTCGGGCCCGCATGCATAAACATTTTAGAAAACATATTAGGATCATGCATCATTAACATCAATCATTTGGAATTTGATTGACTTGTGAATGTTTATGATGTTGATTTTAGAATGATGTATGAACTGTTGCTCACCCTCTTGTCTTTCTGTTTTCTTTATTTCCTTTGTGCTTGCGCTACTCGTTGGACCTGATCGGTCATTGTTTGAAGAGAGGGGAGATGACACAGATTCCACACCCGATGAATATGACACTCATACTCATTAGCTGGGAGCCATAATGATGGCAACATGTATTGGGATAAACATATCTAAAATTTTATAAACAGTCTTTTGTAGTATATATACCTACATGGTACTGAGTAGTAGTTACTGTTTTGTGTAGTTAGCTGCTTTGTAGGAAGTATCCCCAATGTTGCCCTTAATATTTTGGAGGACTGTACTAATATTTTATCTATATGTAATTATGAATGTTTACTTTTAGTACTTTTTAAAATGATGAAATGCAGGAATGTATTATTGAAAATTTATGTATATTAATATTATGTACAAGGGAAAGATAATTATCGGTTAAAAAAAAAATTTCTGCTAAAAATTATTAATTCTTCTGATTGAGGGTTTATAAGGTAGGGTGTTACACTAGCACATGAAAATCAAAGTCATGGATCATTGATTCAGGAGCCTCATGTCACATGACTGGAGTCTTGCCACAATAATTACACAGTTCAAATAACTGATGAGACTCTTTATAAAGTCATGGGTAAATGTTAAGTTATTATCTCACAAAATATTAACCTGAAGTCAGTCTTTTATGTGCCTAAACTTGACTATAATTTACTGTCCATTAGCAAATTGATAAAAGATTTGAAATGTGTCACTAAATTCTTCCCTAACCTATGTGAATTTCAGATTTTGGAGACGGGGTAGACGATTGACATTGCTAAAGAATGTGTTGGACTCTACTACCTCCAAACTGAAGCGTCAAAGGTGGAACCCAAGGCCAACTCTAGTGCTATGGTACCTAAAAATAAAAATTATGTAATGTTGTGGCACTATCGGCTTGATCACCCAAATTTTATGTACTTAAGAAGAATGTTTTTCACATTATTCAATAAAAATCAGGAGTTGTTTCAATATGAAATATGTCAATTATCCAAACATACCCACAGTTCATACCCGCCTCAACCCTATAAACTCTTTCAACCTTTCTCCCTAATTCACAGCGATATATGAGAACCATCATGGGTAAACAATGTCATGGGATCAAGATGGTTTGTCACCTTCATAAACGATCACACACGGGTCACTTGAGTGTGCCTAATGAAGGAGAAATCAGAAGTTGGCAGAATATTTGAAGTTTTTCATACTATGGTGGAAATGCAATTTCAAAGAAGGATTAAGGTACTTATAAGTGATAATGGTAATGGCCGAGAGTATTACCACTTTGCACTAAATTCCTACCTTCAGATACATGGAATCATACATCAGAGTTCATGTGTAGATACCCCTCAGCAAAATGGGGTCGCTGAGAGAAAGAATAGACATCTTTTAAAAGTGACCAAATCTCTCATGTTGGCTATTAATGTACCCAACCAATTTTGGGGAGAGGTTGTCCTCTCTACAACCTACCTCATAAACAGAATGTCTTCTCGTATCCTCAACTTTAACACACCTCACTCTACTCTCCAAACCTCATACCCTACTACTTGTATCCTTACATCCATTCCTTTGAATATATTTGGATATTTAGCCTTTATCCATAACCTCTATGCTTGTCGCAACAAACTTGACTAAAAATCCATAAAATGTATTTTTCTCGACTATTCTCCCTCCTAACAAAAGGGATATAAATGTTATTCATCTCAAACTAGGAATATTTTACCACACCATGGATGTCACCTTTTTTGATAATCAACCTTATTACCCTAAAGTTGGCATTTAGGGGGAGCAGACTTATCCAATTAAAGTTGGGATTTGAACTAGCCCACTTTGTTCCAAACGCAGAACCAGCCAAGACTGCACCTGCAACAGAGGAAACTATAGTAGCAAATGCAGAGTTAACCGAGACTACACCTGAAAGAAAGGAAGTAGAGTCTAGCACAACTCCAAGGAAAAGTCATGAATCAAAACAAGCTCCAGAAAATGTGTTTTTTCTAGGTAATATTGTTTCTAATCCTGAACCTATTAATGACATTGACATTCCTATTGCATTAAGAAAATGGGTGAGATCTTGCACTCAACACCCCCATTGGAAATTATGTGTCCTATGAAAAATTGTCACAGGGGTATTTGTGGTAGCTCTTGACAACATACATATCCCAAGAAATGTTAAAGAGACACTCCAACGACCTGAATGAGCAGCAACTGTAACAGAAGAAGTCTAGGTCTTGGTTAAAAATGGCACATTGGAAATCATCACCCTACCAAAAGGGAAGAAATCGATTGGATGCAAGTGGATATTCTCCATCAAATACAATGCATATGGTAGTATAAACTGGTACAAAATCTGACTAGTGCCAAAAGGGTTTACCCAATCATATGGAGTGGACTACGAAGAGATGTTTGCACTAGTGGACAAACTCAATTCAATCCGCGTTATACTCTCTTTAACTGCAAATTTAGATTGACCACTTTATTAACTATACATCAAAAATGCCTTCCTAAATGGTGAACTAGAAGAAGAAGTCTATATGCAAATTCCTCTAGGACTTGAATCATCAAAAACCTCAAACATGGTGTGTAGGCTCTGAAAATTTTTGTATGCCTTAAGCAATCTCTAAAAGCATGGTTGATAGATTGACTCGGGTTGTCAAATGAGATGGATTCAACCAATGTCAATCAGATCACATCAGTGGCGGATCTTCATAGTAATTAAGGGGGGTCATAGCCCCCCCCAAAGTTTTGTAACTTACTTGTATATTTATGATTTTTGTAACTTACTTGTATATTTATGATTTTGCCCCCCCCTCCAATATTAAATATATCATAAAGAAAAAACTCGAAGGAATAAATTAAATAAGAAAGATTAAAAATAATTTTATTATCTGACCTTTCTATCTTCTCTCACTTTTTCATACTCTCTCATTAACGATAATATTTTATTAGTATTTAATTGTTTCTCTAATTTCTAAAGAATATATTGAATAAGAAAGGTTAAAAGTACTTCTTCATCTTCTCTCACCTTTTCATATTCACTCACAAACGATAATATTGATTGATTAATATTAAGTTATTTCGTAGTTTGTACTTTCAAATTCATTGTTCGTCTCTCATCCTCCCTTCTCAGATTCCATACTTGAAATTATATTGATTGATAAAGGTACTTTTTCTTCATCTTTTCATTGTTTATTCTATTATTGTTTGTTATTTTGATTTTTGTTGAAGAACATTTGTTGTTTGAGAAAACTATTTTTGTTTTTATAAATTTTTATGATTCTACAATTAGAAAATTAATAATAGATTCATTTTTCTCTAGATATGAAGCATAAAAGAATAGATTCATTTTTTAAAAATGATAAAAGAGATACTTGTAGAGATGAAAACCAAACAAATTCAACATCTTCTCCTCGTTTCAAAGCATGATATTGATGATCCAATTATTCAATTAGAAGAACCCCTTTCTAAGATTCATAGAATTAAAACTAATGAATTTAATATTAATTCTTTGGAGCGTGACCCAGGAAAACGTCTTCAGATACATGAATATCCTTTGAATCAAAGAGATGAAATTAGAAGAGCTTATTTAAATTGGGATCCATATCAAATACAACTTAAAAACTATCCTTTTTCTAAAGAGAATTCAATATGGTTGGTTTAAAATGTTTCCTTCTTGGTTAGAGTATTCTCCAACTAGTGATGGAGCTTATTGTTTGCCATGTTATCTATTTAGTACACTGTCAAATGGTCATCCTGGGGCAGATGTGTTTATTAGACAAGGATTTAGATCATGGAAAAAGGTTAATTCAAGAAAGAATTGTGTGTTTCTTAGTCATATTGGAGATAGTCATTGTTCACCACATAACAATGCAATAAAAGCATGTACAGACTTATTGAATCAATCTAAGCACATTGACAACATTATAAATGTGCAAAATTCAGAAGAAGTTTGCAAAAATCGTTTACGGCTTAAAACTTCTATTGATACAATTCATTGGCTAGCATTTCAAGCTTGTGCATTTAGAGGCCATGATGAAACTCCAGATTCAAGTAATAGAGGTAACTTTCTTGAGATGATTAAACTTTTAGCATCATACAATGATAAAGTAGCACAAGTTATGTTAAAAAATGCTCCTTATAATTCAAAATATACTTCTCATCATATTCAAAAGGAAATTTTGCAAATTTTTTCTAGAAAAGTAAGAAATTATATTCGTGAAGAAATTGTTGACTCAAAATTTTGTATAATTGTTGATGAAGCTCGTGATGAATCTAGAAGAGAACAAATGGCTATTGTTTTGAGTTTTGTAGATAAAATGGGTAATATTAAAGAATATTTTTTTGATATTGTGCATGTTAAGGATACTACAGCTGTTACTCTTAAAAGAGAATTATGTGTTGTTCTCTCTAGACATAATCTTGATGTTTCCAATATTCATGGGCAAGGATATGATGGTGCTAGTAATATGAGAGGAGAATGAAATGGATTACAAGCATTATTTCTTCATGATAATCCTTATGCTTATTATGTACATTGTTTTTCTCATAGATTACAAGTTATTCCAGTTCATCAATTTTTTTCAAATTTGGCTTTTATTATAAATGTTGTTTGTTCATCTAGTAAACGTCATGATGAATTACAAAGTGCAGAATTAGATGAAATAGCAAAATTGTTAGAACTTGGTGAACTTGAAATTGGTAAAGGAAAAAAATCAAATTGACACTTTAAAACGAGTTGGTGATACTCGTTGGAGTTCACATTTTCATTCCATTTGTAGTATGATGAAATTGTATAGTGCATCTTGTTTAGTTCTCCAAAAAATTATAATTGATGGTTCAACTTATTCTCAAAGGGGTGATGTTGATGCTGCTTATAATATTTTGTCTGAGTTTGAGTTTGTATTGATTTTACACATGTTGAAAGAAATTATGAGAATTACTGATTGTCTTTGTCAAGCTTTACAGAAACAATCTCAGGATATACATAATGCTATGCAGTTAGTCTATTCGACTAAAATTTTGATTCAAAAATTAAGAGAAGAGGGTTGGCATTGGCAAGATTTGTTGAAATATGTAATATTATTTTGTGAACAACATGAAATTAATATTCCTAATTTTAATTCTACCTATGTAGCACGTCATGGTCATTCTCGACATCAAAAAGATTGTATTATAGTAGAACATCATTTTAGGGTGAACATATTTTTTATTACAGTGGATAAACAATTACAAGAATTAAATGATAGATTTAGTGAGAAAATAATGGAACTTTTAACTTTAAGCAATGCTTTAATTCCAAATGATGTTTATAAAAATTTTAACATTGATCATATATGCACACTTGTGAACAAATTTTATCCTTTGGATTTTAGTGAACAAGAGAAGATTAATTTAAAATTTCAACTTCATCATTTTATACTTGATGCTCCTAACCATCCAGATTTGAAGAATTTGTCTACCATGCTTGAATTATGTAAATCTTTGACAAAAACAGGTAAGTCAGGTACATTTTACTTAATAGATCGTTTAATTCGTCTTATTTTAACTCTTCCTGTTTTTACAGACTACAATCGAGAGATCATTTTCTCGCAATGAATATTATCAAAACAAGACTCGCGAAATAGATCGGAAGATGAAATTCTTGCAGATAATATGATCATTTATATTGAGAAAGAAATAGCTGAAAACTTTAGTTCTGATTCCATTATTGATGAGTTCAAACATTTAAAAGAACGAATGACACAATTTTAAATAAATATTTTATTTTTATTTATTATTATATAATTTTTTTTATAATTGGGCCCCCCCAAACTTACTCGGTCAAGATCCGCCATCTGGATCACATGATGTTTGTCAAACACTCCGCAGAAGGAAAGGTAACCCCTTTCATTGTTTTTGTTGATGATATCGGTATCACTAAAGACGATTATGATCAAATCAAGCATTTGAAGAGACTTTTAGCCAAGGAATTTTATGTCAGGACCTGGACCAACTCAAATACTTTCTAGGGATGGAAGTTGCTCAGACGAAAGATGGTATTTATGTATCACAAATGAAATATACACTGAACTTAATTCAAGAAACTAGCATGCTTGAGTGTAAGGCAACCAATACTCCCATAGAACCGGAAAAGAGAGGTGAAGAAGAAAGTCCACTAGCTGATAAAGATAGATATTAAAGACTAGTTGAGAAGCTAATCTACCTAACTCACACCAGGCTCGACATTGGGTTTGCTGTCAACATGGCTAGTTGCTATACATCTAATCCAACTGAGGTCAATATGAACATGACAAACATAATACTCTAATATCTCAAAGGTACACTAGGTCGAGGGCTCTGCTTCAATAAGAACTCAAACATAGGTATTGAAGTCTATACTGACTCAGATTGGGTAGGATGTCCCTTTGACAAGAAATCAACTATAGACTAATGTTCCTTTGTGTGGGAAAACTTGGTGGCTTGGAGAAGTAAGAAGCAACCTGTGGTGGCAAGGAGTAGTGCAAAAGTTGAATTCATAACTATAACTCAAGGTATCTATAAAGGAATCTAGCTTAAGAGGATGTTAGATGAAATCAAAATTCCTATCAATTATACTATGAAGATAATGTGTGACAACAAAGTTGCTATAAGCATAGCAAAGAATCCAATCCACCATAATAGGACAAAGCATGTGGAAATTGACCGACACTTCATTAAAAAAAAATTGATCATGGTATTATAAGTGTTAACCGTGTTCCATCATGCAGACAAACAACAGATATCCTGACAAAGATTATTCCAAGGAATACATATGAAAACATTAGATTTAATCTGGGTATGATAGACATCTACCACCCAGATTGAGGGGGAGTGTTGAAAATCAACACTATCAATTAGAATAATTCAATTATGATAGGATTTAATGATAATATAATTAGTTTTATTTCGTTATTTATGCACAATTATGTACAACATTTATAAGGAGAGTATTTTTCTGATTTTCAGGGATAGATTAATGTATAGGTTTATTATCTTGTATTCTATTTATACATTCTTTATAGCTTTTTTTAAAATGAGAAATACACAATGTATTTTCTCGCACTATATATATATATATATATATATTTTTTTTTTTTAACATTAATTTTTATTCTCTAATACATGTAGGACAACATATAAGGATTTATGAACATTCAATGACTAAACATGACTATCTAAGATAACATGGAAGATTATAAAATTGAAAGCTAATTAATAGAATTCTATCGCTACACATTCAGCATATTCAAGAATTCCTAAACAATTTATTCAAGAAGGAACAAAACAATGAATCAATTAATAAAAAGACTTAATGACTGACAACATATGACTTAATTAAAGATTCAAGCAATATCATACATGACCGAAAATGCAAAGACAAGAAAGAAGGAAAGATGAAGACACTTATCTCTTGAAGACCTCCATGCCTAGCTTTAATACCAAATTGATGGAAATAATCTTCCTCTTTCCACCATGGATGACGCTGAACTCCTTACACACTGAGCACCCAAGGTGAACTAAAATTCTTTCCTAAGTTTCTAGAGAAACTTGACACTTTCTCCTCCAAGGAAGGTTCCTTGTTAGGAGAATAAGAGAAAGAAATCTCCAAAGACATTTGAATAAAATTAAAACTTGTGTGTGGAACTTGCATATTTTGCTTGTATCCCGAATTGACTTATCTTCAAGTGTCTTTGAATATTTCTTTCTCATATTCTCATAACAAGGAACCTTCTTGAAGGAGAAAATGCAAGTTTCTAGAAAAACTTGGAAAAGAATTTTGATTCACCTTGAGTGCTCAAGGTGTAAAGAGTTTAACGTCATCTATGGTGAAAGGAGGAAGATTATTTCCATCACGAAGATTTATACTTTTTGATGACCTTGACATCCTTGGTAAATCTAGCTTTCATAAGCTTAGGCCAAGTGATTCTTGTGAAAAGGTTTACTTAAGAATAAAAACAACATTTTCAAGACTCACCGAAGTCACACCCCTCACACTTAACAGAAATCAAGTTCCTTTTATTAATTACACAGATCTAGATAAAATTTATAATTCAATCCTCCAATTCCTTGACGAAACTATAAGGTTAATCATAAAACCTAAAACTATAATTTAAAGGGTCAACTAATACAAATATAATAATATTTTATTGCATCAGTGCATACATAATATAAGAATATTTGTTTATATATTTTTTTATTATAATAGTTTCTTTCATATTTTTTATCATATAATATTATTTTTATCAAAATATATAAGATGAGAAAGAAAAAAAATGGTATATATAAAAAGAAGAGAAAAAACATGAAATATATTTTAAAAGTAGAAATAAAAAATATTTTTTAAAAATTAATAATATAAATACAAGTTGTTCCACTGATATTTATAATATTTTTTCAAAATTATTTTAATATGAAAACGAAAACGTTCCTTAAATTTTGAGTCATAATATTTGGACAACTTCCTTTATGAAACTTCTGTCTGATAACCATCTTTAAATTTTTATATTATTATTTATTTATTCTATTTCGCTTATTTTATCAATAATCATATCAAATATTATTTTAAAATTTTCTATTAGATGCATGGAAAATTTTGGATCTCAATTCATTTTTTCTTTAATGTTTTGTAGGCTGCATTTTCAGCTTTGATGGAATGGAGATGTCCATTTCTTTGCAAAATAGAGAGAATCTGAACGCATATCTCCGGAAAAATCCTTTCTTTCACATCAACCATGCCACTTAAAAAGTGCCTCCCAGTTCCATGATTTCTTTGTTTCCTAAAACCCTAATCGCTACTCGATTTTCTCTCCCGAAGTCGAACACATTTTAAACTAAGAAAACATGTCCTGCCAGCGCGTGTTCCAGCTTAAGCTTCATCCATTAACTGGTAACTCTGAATGGTTCGTCATCGAAGAAGATGACGACGACGACGGAAACTTCGCCCAAAATTTTCGCCAGCCCTTCCTTGCTACGACATCGTATTTGGACATGCTCAATGACTCTGCCAGAAACGCCGCATTTCGCCAAGCCATTGAGAAAACCATCACCAAACCTTGCCATGTTCTGGATATCGGGTACTCTAAATTCATAAATAAAAACGCAGCTTAATTTGATTCTAGTCGCTGAAGTTTTTTGTGTAACGCGCTGCCACTTCAATCGTGCAGTGCTGGAACTGGGTTGCTTTCAATGATGGCTGCACGCGCCATGGGTGACGAAGGGAGGGTCACAGCGTGCGAGTCTTACCTTCCCATGGTGAAGCTGATGAAGAAGGTGTTACGCCTTAATGGCATGGAGAAAAGAGTCAAAATCATTAACAAACGCTCTGATGAACTCCAAGTTGGTCTTGATATCCCTTCACGTGCGCATGTTCTTGTAAGTGTCATTTCAAAATTCTCGTCCTGATGAACTTGTGGAAGTGTGTCCTTGCATTGCAATTCCTCTGTCATCACGTAACATGTTTTAATTGTTAAATAGCCAAATGAATAATTAGGACATCGTTTGGATACAAGCAAGGGCTTTTGAAAACTTTTTTACAAAATGTTTAGTTTTTTTTTTTTTTTTTTTTTTTTTTTAAATTTATTTTAATTTAATTTTGCAGTACAAGGCCCTTCTAACTTTGTATCACAATAGATTCATAATCACTCGAAAGTTAAATTTGATTGCTGGGTTTTCAAAACATGTTGGGTCTTTTAAGCATGGATTCACACTTCCAGAGTGAGTAAGGATACAGTATGGAATCTAAGTGGTTAATTACAAAATAATTGGTTGATTACGATTTACAATGAGTGTGTGTGCGCAAATGATCAACCTTTGGTTTTCTTAGAGGAGCGAGATCCTTCAAGCACAAGCTAGATCCTTTAGTGTCATTCCTCCTTCAAAGAAAGTTTAATTGAGATAGTTGTTATAGGTAAGCGAGATACTTGATTCAGAGCTACTGGGTGAGGGACTTATACCGACCTTACAACATGCACATGACAATTTGTTGGTGGAAAATGCTTTGACTGTGCCGTATCGAGCAACTATACACGGACAGGTAATCAGAGGACATGACATACTACATTCTTCTGTGTCATTATTTAGTTTTTAGTTTTACTGAAATTTAGGTTAAAGATGATATTTTATATGCTTTTATCACTACAGAAATGTTAGTAACACTTCCTACCATTTTTGTTTTACACATTTTCCACTACTGACTGAAATTTATTAAAAATCATCAAATTTTGTGGGTATGATTTCATATTTACTGAGTCTCACCCATAATTTGCCTTTTTCAATAAATTTTAACCAATGATAAATAATTTATTAAAAGTAGTAGGTTAGAGAGTATGTTGTTAATACTCATCTTATCATTAACATGAAGATCCTTTTCATTGTATTCTTTCCTTTTTCTTGAGTTTTGAATTGAGTCTAACTCAAATTTGTGCCTCTTCCTTCATATCCCCTCTTCAGCTGGTTGAAAGCAAATTCTTATGGAAGTTGCATGATTTTCATAACAACGAGGCTACTTTATCTGATGGCATTCAACTTACTCCTCCAGGACTTGGTAGTGTGTTAAGTGTCAAACGTCAGCAATATCCCATGCATATCGATCCTATACAACAAGAAATAAAATTGGTATGTTTAGTAACAGTTTAGTCACTCAATTAAACATTATTATTTGTAGTATAATTCATACTCAAATTAAGATTTTCTAGCTTTCAGAACCCTTCAAAATTTTTGAATTTGATTTTTGGAAACGGCCAGAGAGTTATCGAGAAACTGAGTTGAGTGTAAAGGCAACTAATGATGGAAGAGTTCATGCTGTGGTCTCTTGGTAATCCTGTGTTTTTTTAATAATTGTATTATACGTGTATTTTATTATCTTTCACAGTCCTGAGTGATTCAGGTGGGTACTTCAACTTGATCAGGAAGGTACCATCTATTATTCCACTGCTCCTAGGTGGATAAGCTCACCGACAATTACAAGTGAGTTTTTCATGATTTAATTGGTTAGTTAGGATGCTTTGACTTCAATGTTACTCATTCCACTATTGTCATACATTGTTTCATATTGTTTGAAAGTTATATGAAATATGAATTATATTTAATTAATCATACATTATCTTATGAATATTTATATTTGTTATTGTTAATATTTTAGAGCCTTTGTTAATGATGTTGCATTGGTTCTACCCTAGGTCCTGTTGGTTGGTGTGACCACTGGAAACAGTGTGTTTGGTTTGTTCCAGGCAGTGGTGTTTCCATATTCAAAGGGGAAGAAATTCATTTACTTGCTACTCATACCGAAACTTGCTTCTCATATAGTTTTGATACCCTAGTTGTACCAACTACTGAGATATTGAGCCATAGGTGCATGACTGGAGATCTGCAGCTTGTACTACCACCAGAAAGAGCTGCAATTTATGGAGACAAAGAATGGAGGCTTTCAATGTTGAAAGCAGTACAAAGCATTGTAAGCTATTCCTTCCTTCTCCGGCCATATGATGTGAGCTTTAGTTTGTATAAGGAACAAATTTTAAACTAATATATCTTTTAGCTCCTACTTCATAATTAAAGTTTTAGTTTACCATAAGTGATAATGTTTACAGTTGCAGAGAAGAGATAGCTTGTTATGCTTGAGTGTAGATGATAGTGTCTTTTTACCTCTTCTTGTGGCAAAGCTTTCAGAAGCAAATGTAATGTCATTACTTCCAGGGTTGAGGGAAAGGGGCCTCCAATATTTGCAAGCTATTGCCCATGCAAATGGTTTGTCACATAAGTGCATTGAAGTTCTTGAAAAAAGGGTGAAACAATTAAACATGCATGATACGCACCAGAAAAAGGTTGAATTTTCTTGATTCCACTTGCTTGGTTGATTTTTACTTTGTTTTCAGTTTGAAACCTACAGCATTAGTACTTCACTTATGCCAATGAAACATAAATCCAAAATTTAAAATAACTGCACCTGAACAGAGAGACTTGGAAGCTGTGAAATGGACAGATTAATTAAGCAAATATTGTTTTAGTTTTCTTATGTTTTTTTCTATGGAACTTTATTACATAATTTGAACTCATGAACACTAATTCCCCATTTGAAATTAATATTAATGCATAAGTTTTATTTAGAAATGCTTTATCTGTTTTAGAATAGTTTATTTTATCGGTTAACTTGGTCAAATAGGTTAACTTAACTTCTGTAAAAAGCTGTTTTATTTATTAGCTTCTACACCTAGGAATAGCCTTTTCCTTCTACACTCTCTGTAATGTTGATGCACCCTTCTCCTATAAATAAATGGATTAGCTAAGAGATACTAAGTCTCTTAAACTCTTTTGTCATTTTTTTAGTGTCAAGGTTATGTGATTATTGTGTTTAAACTATATTTGATCTTGTTAGAATTATTATTAGTTAGTGGTTAGTGGTTAGTGGTTGTTAGTAGTTGGTAGTTGTTGTATTAAATGTTGTAATCCTATATATATATGAGATCATAGAGTGGAGTAAGCATCCCACAAAATTAGAAATCTTCTTTTCATTCTCTTTACTCTCTTAACTTGGTATCAGAGCAGGTTGGTCCTGCTCTGCCTGTCCGGCCACCGTCCGGCCACCATCCGGCCACCGTTCAACCATTTTCGGTCACCGTCCGGCCATTTTCCGGTCACTGTCCGACCATTTTCTGGTCATCGTCCGACCATTTTCCGGTCACTGTCCGATCATTTTCCGATCACCGTCCGGTCATTTTCCGATCACCGTCCGGCCACTTTCCCGCCACCATCCGACCACTTTCCGGTCACTTTTCGGCAACCGTCAGTCCCCCATCCAGTCACCTTTTTTTTTTTTTGCTGCCGTTCGACGACTTTCCGACCACCTTCCAGTAACCTTCCGGCTATCTTGAGTGCTCTCTTTCTTACAGGTTTCATTGTCTCCATCTTACATCTACATTATTTAAAACATGTCGTCAGGGCCCACAACCTCCTTTTTCGGAACTCCCACGATAACGGCTGAAAAATTAAATGGAAAAAATTACATGTCTTGGTCCTCTTCAGTGGAACTTTGGTTCCTTGGACAAGGGTTTCACGATCATCTAGAAGAAGACGGAAGTAAGATACCAGATGATCAGGCTCAACAATGGAAAAAACTTGATTATCAACTCTGTGCTCTACTGTGGCAATCAGTAGAACCAAATATTTTGAACACTCTCAGATCCTTCAAAACATGTAACTCTTTCTGGAAAAAAAGCTCAGAATATCTTCGTAAATGATATCCAACGCCTCTATGATTCCGCTAATCGATTAGCCTCTCTCAAGCAAGTGGATAAAGATATGATGACCTTTATTGTTGAAGCTTAATCAGCAGTTGAAGAATTAAAGATGTTCCTAGAGGTGGATTCGTTAGAGGAGATAAAGCAAAAGTTGGATAAATTCTATATGGTTATGACTCTTCGAGCTATGAATTCAGAATTTGATCATGTTAGAGATCAAATTTTAACTGGACAAGAAGTTCCTTCTATGGAAAGTTTGACTACAAGACTGCTTCGTGTTCCAACTCTCAAAGAAAAAAAATAATCAAGAACTTGTTGAATCTTTTGCTATGATTTCTACCCATGGAAGAGGAAGTCGCGGCACTAGAGGAGGACGTGGAGGTAGAGGACGTCCTCAGTGCACTCATTGCAAGAGAATGGGTCATACAGTGTAAAATTGCTACTCTTTGCACGGTTTTCCTAATAAAACTGTCAATTTTTCAAAATCTGAAATGGTTGAACCCAAGTTCTCTCACGTAGAATATCAGGAATATTTGAGGTTGAAATCCAGTAATCTAGCACAGTCATCAACAACCCCAAATTCATCAACAACTTGCATTTCACAATATGTGGAAAGTCAAAATCCATGGATTATTGACTCAGGTGCTTCTGATCACATGTCTGGTAATACCTCTTTGTTCTTTTCTCTCTCATTTCCTAAAACTCCTCATCTCATAACCTTAGCCAACAGATCTAAAGTAGCCTCTAAAGGAACTGGTCAAGTCTCCATTTCTCAGTCTTTAAACTTAAAATCTGTTCTTTTTGTTCCTTCATGTCCCTTCGAGTCTCATTTCCCTAAGTCAATTAACCAAATTATTGAATTGTTCAGGTAACCTTTAATGCCAACTCTTTTGTTATACAGGAACGTGGTACGGGTCGACAGATTGGCGAAGGACATGAATCTGGAGGCTTATACTACCTTGGGACTAAATCATCCGTATCTTGTGTTGCATCCTTGTCTCCAAAACTATTACACGAACGGTTAGGGCACCCTCACTTATCACGATTAAAAAAAATGGTTCCTGAACTTCAGACTCTTCAAGATTTTGAATGTGAATCATGTCAACTAGGGAAACATACTAGGTCCTCTTTTCCTAAACGTTCTGAATCTAGATGTGACTCTGTCTTTTCTCTTGTTCATTCTGATATTTGGGGTCCTAGTCGTGTCTCATCCTTTGGCTATAGATATTTTGTTACCTTCATTGATGAGTTTTCTAGGTGTACTTGGATTTATCTAATGAAAGACCGTTCTGAATTATTACCTATCTTTAAGTCTTTCCTTAACGAAATCAAAAATCAATTTGGAAAAGTAATCAAAGTTTTACGAAGTGATAATGCCAAAGAATACTTTTCTACTGATTTCTCTACTCTCTTAAGCTCCCAAGGCATTTTACACCAATCTACTTGTCCTCACACACCACAACAAAATGGTATAGCAGAACGAAAAAATAGACATTTGGTTGAAACTGCCCGTACCTTATTACTAGGTGGAAATATGCCCATTCATCATTGGGGAGATGCTATTTTTACTGCATGTTTTCTCATTAACAGAATGCCATCTTCTCTTAACAATAAAGTTCCACACTCTATTCTATTGCCAAAGGACCCACTCTTTCATGTTTCTCCTCGTGTATTTGGTTGCGTATGTTTTGTTCATGATATGTCTCTAGGATTAGATAAACTATCAGCTAGAGCCATCAAATGTGTCTTCTTGGGATATTCTCGTCTTCAAAAAGGATATCGATGTTATTCTCCTGAAACCAAGAGGTACTACATGTCTGCTAATGTCATTTTTTTTGAGTCAACTCCCTTCTTCCCTTCTTCTATGCAAGATATTAGTTCGGTCCAAAATGTCCTACCTATACCCTTAGTGGAGCCATTTGTACCTTCTCCTCCTGACACCCAAAATTCCACACAAAATACACCGGAATCCTCATCACTGCCTCTTATTACCTATCAACACAGGAGCCAAATGATTGGTCCCATGTCCCAAGATGAGTCTTCCTCAGCAGATCCTTCTCAATCATCCCCTGATACCACGATTCCTGATAATGATGACTCAAGTTGGCCCATTGCCATTCGCAAAGGTACTCGCTCTTTTTGTAATCCACATCCCATTTACAATTTTCTTAGCTACCATAGATTGTCTCCTTCCTATTTTTCTTTTGTTTCTTCTGTATCCACTATTACTATTCCAAAAAATGTGAAAGAGGCACTTGATCATCCTGGATGGCGACAAGCCATGATTGATGAAATGCAGGCTCTTGAGCACAATGGTACATGAAACTTAATTCCTCTTCCACATGGGAAGAAGATTGTTGGTTGTCGTTGGGTCTATGCCATTAAAGTTGGACCAAAAGGTGAAGTTGATCGACTCAAAGCTAGATTAGTAGCAAAAGGCTATAATCAGATCTATGGCCTTGACTACAGTGATACTTTTTCTCCTGTGGCCAAAATGACTACTGTTCGACTTTTCTTTGCTATGGCAGCTATTCTTGCATGGTGATCTTGAGGAGGAAATTTATATGGAGCAACCTCCTGGTTTTGTTGCTCAGGGGGAGTCTAGTTTGGTTTGTAAGTTACATCGTTCTCTCTATGGTCTCAAACAATCTCCACGTGCTTGGTTTGGACAGTTTAGTCACATTGTTCAAAGTTTTGGATTAAAACGAAGTGAAGCAGATCATTCTGTTTTTTATTATATTGCTTCAGGAAAATGTGTTTATTTAATTGTATATGTAGATGATATAGTCATTACAGGGGATGATGTTGATAAAATTTCTTTGCTAAAGAAACATTTATGCAATCACTTCCAAACTAAGGATCTTGGTTGTCTCAAATACTTTCTAGGGATTGAAGTGGCTCAATCAAAAGAAGGCATCGTAGTCTCCCAAAGAAAGTATGCTTTAGATATCCTGAAAGAAACAGGTATGATTGATTGTAGACCAGTAAACAACCCTATGGATCCAAATCAGAAATTAATGGCGGATCAAGGTGAACCGCTCTCTGATCCTGAGAGATATAGAAGACTTGTTGGGAAACTCATTTATCTCACCATTACCAGACTTGACCTATCTTTTGCCGTTGGAGTTGTGAGTCAATTTATGCAAAATCCACGTACTGATCATTGGAATGCTGTCGTTCACATCCTAAAATATCTCAAAAAAGCTCCAGGACAAGGTCTGTTGTATGAAGATAAAGGTGGTACCCAAATATCTGGGTATTGTGATGCTGATTGGGCTGGATCCCCTATGGACAGACGCTCCACTATAGGATATTGTGTTCTCATTGGAGGCAATATTATTTCTTGGAAAAGTAAGAAACAAAATGTAGTGACCCGGTCTAGTGCTGAAGCTGAATATAGAGCAATGACATCTCTCACTTGTGAACTAGTGTGGGTGAAACAATTCCTTCAAGAACTGAAATTTTGTGAGATCCAACAGATGAAAATGTATTGTGACAATCAAGCAGCTCTCCACATTGCCTCTAATCCGGTGTTCCATGAAAGGACCAAATATATAGAACTTGATTGTCATTTTATTCGTGAAAAATTGTTGTCTAAAGAAATTTGCACTGAATTTGTCAGGTCCAATGATCAACTTGCAGATGTGTTGACAAAGTCTTTAAGAGGACCTCGAATTGAATTTATTTGTTCCAAGCTTGGTACATACAATTTGTATGCTCCAGCTTGAGGGGGAGTGTTAGAATTATTATTAGTTAGTGGTTAGTGGTTAGTAGTTAGTAGTTGGTGGTTGGTGGTTGTTAGTAGTTGGTAGTTGTTGTATTAAATGTTGTAATCCTATATATATATATATATATATATATATATATATATATATATATATATATGAGATCATAGAGTGGAGTAAGCATCCCACAAAATTAGAAATCTTCTTTTCATTCTCTTTACTCTCTTAACTGATCTACGTGATGTACATTGGACTACTTTCCTTTTTTTTTAGGTTAATTCCATTTCGCATTATCATATTCCAGCTTACAGTATGGCTTACTTATTAGGGTGTTTGGCTGTTTTGGGTCTATAAATAGATCTTTAGTCTAAGCATGTAAGAGTCTCTTGATTAGTATATGATATTGAATATCTTTTATTTATAGAGTATTTGATATTTGATTGGAGGAAGTTGTTAAGAGGGATCTCATGTTGACTAATATCTCTAAAGATTTGGTCTTTAATTGGGTCCAATGTAGTCAAAATCACGAGTAACATCATAATATTGCACAATTCCATGATTTCGCACCTTGTATGCCTGATTCAGCACCCACACAAGATCGCACCAAAGGCGACGAAGAAGATAAAAACCACCAATTGAGAGTACAATGTTTTGGATTTCATTCATTTTGTTAGAGCACTCTTGGGTCAATGGGTTTTGGGTTAATAAAACCTTTTCGTTTCTCCTTGTCCAAGCAACATGCTTTGTTTTCTCTTTGATTGTGTGCAGTGCTCTGATTTCTCCTTCACTTTGTGTGATGCTCTCTTTTCACCTTCACCACATGTTGTCTCTTCATCATGTAAGTAGTCTTCATTTTGTTTTTCCTTCATTGCAATAGATGTTCAGCAACGCGTTCATTTTCAGTGGCAATAGCTAATTCATCTAAATCAATGGTGAGGGAAGAAAGCGGATGAAGCAAGCAAAAGCTACCCAACCTACTACATAAAAATCCTCTTTTCTACTGATAGGTGTAGATGATGCCATACCCATTAGGATTAAAATGGTTTCATCTTAGAAATAGCCACCAAAGTAAATAATTTCTTTGATGAAGTGATGCAGGTTGAGATTTCGAGAATAGTTTAATATAGTTTACAATATTGAGATAGTAGGTGGTAGTATGCAAAATGTGAAGGGTTTGTTTTGTGTAAGAAGTGATATAATAATCTATTTATAAGTAGAGTGAAAGGATCTAGACCTTTGATATCGTTGGTGCAATCATGATTGTTGGTTGTGGATGACAAATGTGTACACGGTAATATTGCGACTAATGAAGAATCATAACAAAAGTTGCATAAGGGATGACCATAATTTGTATTAGAGAGATACAATATACTTATGTCTATTGTGTTAGTTGATACAATGTGAATTCATAGTAAAATGACTCGTGTGAATAATAATGCAACATAAATTACATAATTGTGTCTTCATTATTTTGAAAATTAAGTTTGTTAGACAAATGACATCTAGAGAGGGGTGAATAGATGCACAAATTAAAATAGATGCCAAATTAAAAATTTATTTTAAGATATCCAATATTTATTAATTCAATTTTAATTATCAAATTGAACAAAGATAAAGTGAAAACTATATAATCAGAGAAATAAAATATCAACAAGATAGAGAAAGATAGAGATAAAAATAAGGGGTGTATTAAAAAACATTTATTCTTCAAAATAGATATATTTTTTAGATTTGAACTGTAATAATTGATTATGTTACTAGTATAATCAATTATGACACAGAGAAAATCGTTTTTCCATTTCTAATTCATCATAATTGATTATGATAGTGAAAAATGTCATGTTACGAAATTTTATCACACTTGTGCTTTGGATACTTATGCATAATATTACTTCATCAACTTGTACGTCTATATCCAGTATTCTAAGACTCTATCTAGTTTTCAGGAATCATCTTGGGCTTGTTTGATGTTTGAATTAAATCTTTATCAAAATCATATCTTGGGCTTGCTTGATTTTTGAATGTTTTGACTTGAATCATCACCAAAATCATCTCTTGGGAATGTAGAGACATGTTTCATATTACCATCAATCTTCCCCTCATTGCTTTCAATTTTCCCCTTTTTGATGATGACAAAAAAAAATATCTGAAATAAATTAAAATGCTTGACTCTATATAGCTAACTCAAGATTAACACAAATTTGCACAGTATATTTAAACTCTTCTTAGATATGTTAATAACAAAGTTTCCCCTAACCAGTGGCGGATCTTGACCATTGATTCTGGAGAGGTCAAATAATATATTATTAATAAATAATAAATAAATATAAAAGAGTGAAAGAAAATGAAAGGGTGAGAGGATAAAATTGTAAATATATAAATAAATATATTAAATGATCATTAAGTTTGAGGGGACAAAATCATAAATTATATAAGAGTTAGGAGTGATGAGAGGATAAAATTGTAAATATACAAGTAAATATATTAAATGATTATTAAGTTTGGGGGGCCAAAATCATAAATTACATGGGAGTTACAAAACTTTGAGGGGGCCACGACCCCTTCAGCTCCCAAGAAGATCCGCCACTGTCCCTAACTCATTTGAGCAAAACTTTTTCTAACTCCTCCTATTTAATTCGAATTCGGAATGAATTTTGTACAGATTTTAATTCATCAAAAAAATCTATCCATATTTCATTGATAATCATAAAAAAAATTTTCTAGAGAAAAAATTCTCCCCTGTTTCACACAGATTAATATCATAAAAAATCTCTCTCTGTTTTATTGATAATTATGAAAAATATTACAATAGAAATTGAGTACAAATTTGCACAGATTTGTACATAAATCAAGACAAAGAAGATAATGCATTACAAAGTGTCAGAAAGAATACCATCATATTAAAGAGGTAATATCTAAGATACCTAAGGCAAATGAAGAGAGAAAGATAGAAAAACAAAATGATTGCAGAGATAATCAAATGGAATGTCGTAGTTTCCTCCAATTGCAGTCTTCTTATTAAGGCAACTTTCAAATTCAAATTCACTCATATTTCAAATTTCAAATTCATATTGCAACAAATTTCAAATTCAAATTTCAAATTTCAAATTCAAATTCACTAAAATTCAAATTTTCAAATTTTAAACTTTTAAATTTCAAAACTTTTAAATTTCAAAACTTTTAAATTTCAATCTTTTAGATTTCAAAACTTTCAATTTTCAAAAATTCAAACTTTCTAATTTCAAATTTTCAAAATTCAGACTTTCAAATTTCAAACTTTAATAATTTCAAATTTTCATAAATTAAATTTTCAAAATTCAAACTTTCAAATTTTCAAAATTCAAACTTTCAAATTTGTAAGTTGGTTAACAATCGAATTTATGTGACAGATAAGTGAAGATATTTAATGCAGAGACAAGAATAAACTTATCTTTGTGATATTTTCCTGTTCATCCAACTTGTTCCTATACACCCATTTAGCTCCAATAACTTGCATTGATTTCTTATCCTTGATAATTGCCTGCAACATCAACATACAAATCTATGTACTCTTTGATTATTTTTGGGTCCTTAAATGTTAGAGGAATCACAAGTCTTAGCCAAAAAACTAAGGATAAATGACAAGATAATGATATAATGGATTATGTAATTCCTGTAATTAATTTTTTTTTTCAAACTTTCAAAAGTTTTCTGTAATAATCGATTATGAATTTTTTTTTCTAAAAATTCACAATTTATTAGATGCTCAAACTATCATCTAGACATATATAAATGTTTTGTTCCTTTAGGTACCCATTCATATTTATCATTAGATATGCCAAAATATTTTATGTAACATCTATTTGATGTATGACCTAATTTCATGTCATAAAAACATGTTGGTTTTCTTTGAAGAGGTCTAAATGAGTTTTTTAAAGTTCTTAAAACTGACTTCACATCTGTTTTCTTTGACTCTTTCACAAAAATAGTTTTATGAGGTTTTAGACTTTCTTTGGGTTTGTAACCAAGTCTAACTTTGTTAGAATCCCCTCTTTGATAACCAAATATAGAATCAAGATTTTTAGAAGATTTTGAAAACTTGCCCATTATTTTCTCTAACTTGAAAATCTCATTTTCCAAATTATTATAATTTTTACAAGATTTAGCAACTTCTTTATTTTTAGACAAAATTTTAAATTTCTCAACATCTTTTTTTAGGCACTCATTTTCTTTTTCAAGAATACCAACAATATTTTCTAATCCATTAAACTTTTGTCTAAGTGCATTGTATTTCTTAGATAACTTTGTAAAACCTTCATACATATCTTGATATTTTTTAAACAACTCATCATATTCATTTAAGGATTTTGTACTGCTTACCTGTGATGGAGTTTCTTGTGATGAAACTTCATTATCACTTTTTGTCATAAAACAAAGATTTGCTTCTTCTTCTCCATCACTGCTTTCAAAAGAACTCTCATGTGTTGTGGAAGAATCATTATCCTCCCAAGCAATATAAGCTTTACGTTTGTTCTTATAGATACCATTCTTCTCTTTCTTTTTTTCATTCATATCTTTCTTCTCTTTCTTAAGTTCCAGACAATCTGGTTTGACATGGCCAAACTTTCCACATCCATAACACTCATATCTATTGGTTTTCTCTTTTCTTTGTTGTCTCTTTTTTCTGTTCTTCATAAAATGAGAAAACTGTTTAGCTAAAAGAGATATATCGGAATCCGAAAACTTATCTTCATTTTCGCTTTCATCTTGTGAAGATTTTTCTGCTTTTAGAGCTATCGTCTTGACTTGATTCTATTCACTATATTTTAAGCTTTGTAGTTCTATCTCATGTTCTTGCAACTTTCCAAATAAAATAGCAATATTCATTTCTGTGAGATCGTTTGATTCTGTAATAGCAGTGACCTTTGGTTGCCAATTCTTGTCTAAGGATTTCAAGATCTTTGTGTTTAACTCCTCATTGTCAAAACTCTTTCTTAATGCTTTCAAGTGATTTATTATATGTGTGAAGCGTGTCTGGAAATCCGTGATACTTTCATTCTGCTACATTTAAAACAATTCATACTCCTGGATGAGTGTGTTCTTACGTGCTCGCTTTATTTCATTTGTTCCTTTATGTGTTACTTCAAGAGTGTCCCATATTTCTTTTGACGTCTTGCATTGTGAGACCCTAAAAAATTCATTACGAGTTAAGGCAGAAATAATAGCATTTCAGACTCTTACATCATAATGGGCACGCTTGTTTTCATCCGACGTCCATTGGTCAAAAGTCTTTGGAACAACTCCAGATTCTGTTATTCTCATCGAAATGTAGAGACCGTTGAGTACAGCATCCCAAACACCATAATCTAGTGTTTGTAAAAAAATGTTTTCATTCTCACTTTCCAAAACTTTTAGTCTTCTCCTTCAAATAATGGTGGTCTTTTTATTGAGGCTCCTTTCCTGTAAACCTGATTCTGCATAGACATCTTAACATATCCTTTAGAAATATTTTATCAAAGCAAGCTCGATACCGCTTGTTAGACAAATGACATCTAGAGGGGGGGGTGAATGATGCACAAATTAAAATAGATACCAAATTAAAAATTTATTTTAAGATGTTCAATATTTATTAATTTAATTTTAATTATCAAATGGAATAAAGATAAAACGGAAGCGATATAATCAGAGAGATAAAATATCAATTAGATAGAGAAAGATAGAGATAAGAATAAGGGGTGTATTAAAAAACATTTATTCTTCAAAACAAATATATTTTTCAAATTTGAACTGTCATAATCAATTACGATTATGTTACTAGTATAATCAATTATGACATAGAGAAAATTGATTTTTTATTTCTGATGCATCATAATTGATTATGACAGTGAAAAATGTCATGTTACGAAATTTTATCACACTTGTACTTTGGAGGCTTATGCATAATATTACTTCATCAACTTGTACTTCTATATCCAGTATTCTAAGACACTATCTAGTCTTCAGGAATCATCTTGGGCTTGCTTGATGTTTGAATTAAATCTTTATCAAAATCATATCTTGGGCTTGCTTGATTCTTGAATGTTGTTGACTTGAATTATCATCAAAATCATCTCTTGGAAATGTAGGGACATATTTCCCATTATCATCAATCTTCCCCTCATTGCTTTCAAAGTTTTGTGGAACCCAATTTGAAATAGAAAATTGTTAACATATTCATTAATTAAAATAAAGCATTTAAGCACACAAACTCTCCCTCATTTAAGCATACAAAATTGTTAACATATTCATTAATTGAATGTTGTTGACTTGAATTATCATCGAAATCATTTCTTAGGAATGTAGAGACATGTTTCACATTACCATCAATCTTCCCCTCTTTGCTTTCAAAGTTTTGTGGAACCCAATTTGAAATAGAAAATTGTTAACATATTCATTAATTAAAATAAAGCATTTAAGCACACAAACACTTACATTGGTAAGTTTTTATAATGGTGTCCATTCCCATAATTAGGGTGACATTTGTTATGTTTTAGGTTTCTTCGTAATTATTCTTAATTATATGGTTGTACCTAAACAATGATATTTGATATTTGATCTCTCATTTGAATTCTGCAAAGATATTTCTTTATAAGCAAAAAAAAAAAGAAAAAAGAAAAAAAAAAGAAATGGAACAAATTGGATGAACTATCAAGTTGATCATGAAAATATCTCAAATGAAGAGATTACATGTAAAAAACATGAATCGATGTGCATAAGGTTTTGGGTCACATTCCTTTTGTTAGAGCACTTGTTCTTGGCTCAATGGGTTTGGGTTAAAACTTTTTCGTTTCTCCTTGTCCAAGCAACATGCTTTGTTTTCTCCATGATTGTGTGCAATGCTTTATTTTCCCCTTCACTTTGTATGATGCTCTTTTTCACCTTTACTACATGTTGTCTTAGGTTCCTGTGAGGGGTGATCTTTCTTAGACCTCTCTCCCGAGATTGTATTAAAGAGTTTATCATGCTTGAGAGTTAGTTATCTAAAGGTTCCTTCTTTTGCAGAAAGTGGAGAGTCTTCGAGTATCATCGTCCTTCTATTGCTCCCTCTTCTCATTATTCCTTTCCTATCTTCGTAACTACAATGAGAATAGGAGCTCAAGCAGTTGCTGCTGCAAGACTAGCCACTCTTAAGTAAATAACAATCCTTAGTGTGCTTGATGGTGAATAAGCCTTCTTAGTTCCCCAATGCTGGCAAAAGAGCCTTGAGACTTACTGCCTAAGGATATTAAATGGCAGAAAAAAGTTCGTAGGTCTAATATTTCTACTAAACTGAATATACCTCTTATTGATATGAATTGACCTATTTATGTGGTAGGACAAAATTCCCTCACACAATGTAATGACAATGCACTTTACAAACTAGAAGTAATCTTCCTCGTCTTTCCCTTTCTCTCACCACTAGAGATCACCCCGAAAAAATCTCCCAAAAAGAAAAACTAAAAACTCAGCCCTCCCTGATAGACTTATATACTATGTCTGTTTTGCTTAAAAAAATAGTTACAATGTCAACTGTTTATTAACCCGTTTTTTCTCTCCTTTTATAGACTAACCTATATCTATCATTACTCCCCCCCAGAAGTTTCACCTTGTTCTCAAGGTGAAATGCAAGAAATTCCTTGGCTATGACTTCAGCTAATTCCCAACTATTTTCCGTAGGTGGAAGGTCTTTCCATTGGATGAGTGCTTCCATTTTCCCTTGACTGTTGGTACGTGTATCCAGTAATTGAGTCGGTGACATAATTAATTCATGATTTTCTGTTAATGAAGCTGGTAATGGTTGAGGATCCGTCGACGACTGAATGATTTTTTTTTTTAATAGAGAAACATGAAATACTGGATGTATTCTACTGTGTGGAGGTAACTCCAATTTGTAGGCAACCTGTCCAATTCTATCAATCACCTGGTAAGGTCCATAAAATCGTGGAGCTAACTTCTCATTTGGGCACTTAGCCTAGGATTTAAGCCTATAAGGTTGTAACTTCAACTATACCCAATCTCCAACTTGATACTCAACATTCTTGCGATGTTTATTGGCCTGGACTTTGTTTTGATTCTGGGCCTTAGCTAGGTTCGCTTTTAACTCCTTAAGAATGTCATCCCACTCCTGTTGTAGTTGATTAACACTATCAACCTTTGAAGAGGAATTGTAGATCCTTTCAATAACAAAGGTGGGTCACGACCATAAAGGGCTTTGAAGGGAGTCATTCTGGCGAAAGCATTGTAGTTGGTATTAAACCAAAATTCTGCCCATGGGAGCCATTGTGGCCATTTCTTAGATTGTGTTCCTGTCATGCAACAAAGATATGTCTCGAGACAGTGGTTGACTACTTCGGTCTGGCCATCGGTTTGGGGATGGTAAGCTGTACTAAACTTTAATTTGGTCCCAGCTTGATGAAATAATTCCTTCCAGAATTTTCTTAGTAAAAGTTGATCCCTATCTAAAATAATTATAGAAGGAAAACCGTGAAGTTTAACTACTTCTTTCAGAAATGGGCATATTTGATAAGTCGATCCACTACAACAAATATAGTCTTTCCCTTGAGCTTTAGGTAATCCCCCTATAAAGTCCATTGAAATATCATACTAAACTTGAGTGGGTATAGGGAGAGGTTGCAGTAACCCCCGCTGGAGCCAACGTGTCCGATTTATTTCTTTGACATTCTGCACATTGGGTCACAAAGTCCTTAATGTCTTTCTTCATTCCATTCCAATATACCACTCCTGTCATCCTTTTAAATGTTCGGAAAAATCCACTGTGCCCCCCAATGGAGATTCATGCAAATCTTTAATTATAACAAGAATACGTGAGTACGTGCGTGGTAAAACCAATTTGTCCATATAGAACAATTTGCCTTTACCCATTTGTAACCCTTATGGGATGTTGAATCCACTAACAAGTCTTGAATTATGGAAGTGAGTTTGGAGTCTTGCTGCATCTCTTCTTGCCAATCTTCCCATTCCTCACTTTGGAGTGTAGACCAAGCTAAAAAATATCTTTTCCTCGATAATGCATCTGCCACTGTATTTTCCTTTCCTGCACGATATTGGATCTCAAAATCATATCTAATCAATTTTGAAGCCCATTTAAACTTCTCCTCAGTCAACAATCTTTGGTCAGTAAGAAATTGCAAACTTTTCTGATCAGTTACTACAATAAAGTGTCCTCCCATTAAGTAATGTTTCCACTTAGGTATGGCCTGAACCACAACCATGAGTTCCCTTTCATAAACTGATTTATTCTGCCCCCTTTCTGACAGTGGTTGGCTCCAAAAAGCTAATTGTCTTCCTTCTTGCATTAGGACTGCCCCTAACCCTTTACTAGATGCGTCAGTTTCCACAATAAATGGTTTAGTAAAATCTGGAACAACCAATGTAGGAAGTTGAGCGACAACTGATTTGAGTTGATCAA
Source organism: Sphenostylis stenocarpa (assembly GCA_963425845.1). Classification (NCBI taxonomy): domain Eukaryota; kingdom Viridiplantae; phylum Streptophyta; class Magnoliopsida; order Fabales; family Fabaceae; genus Sphenostylis; species Sphenostylis stenocarpa. The sequence goes on along the minus strand of OY731403.1, from coordinate 80,756,721 downwards.
AAACATCGTGAGGCCCTTTATTCCAATGAAACCCATCCTTAGTCAATAATTGCATTAATGGTTTAGCTATTTTGCCATAGCCCTGAACAAAACGACGATAATACCTTGTTAAACCAAAAAATCCTTGTAACGCTGACACATCTTTCGGAATAGGCCAACTCTGCATTGCCTCAATCTTCTTGGGGTCCGCTAATACTCTATTTCCATAAATAATATGGCCTAAATACTCTAGACTAGACTGATCAAAACTGCATTTTTTTTATTCAACTTCAATTGTTGAATATTCAATACCTTTAGGACGTCCTTTAAATGCTGCTCATGTAATTCCACATTAGAACTGTACACCAATATATCGTCGAAGAAAACAAGTACAAATTTCCTCAAATAGGGTTTAAGTATAGTATTCATAAGAGACTGGAAGGTTGTAGTTGCATTAGTCAGCCCAAAAGACATGACCAAGAACTCATAATGGCCCTCATGAGTTTAGAATGCAGTCTTCTCCACATCAGATTTGCACATTAGGATTTGGTGGTACCCTGATTTCAAGTCCAACTTCGAAATATAGTTGCCCCTGCCAACTCATCCAATAATTCCTCAATTACTGGAATTGGAAACTTGTTAGGAATTGTTATCTTATTCAAAGCTCTATAGTTGACACAAAAACGCCAACCCCCATCTTTCTTCTTAACCAATATTATAGGACTTGAGAAGGGACTAATGCTAGGCTTAATGATTCCGGCCTGCAACATTTCTTGTACTAATCTCTTAATCTCATTCTTCTGCTGATGTGAATATTTATATGGTCTAAGATTAGGAATTGAAGCTCCTTGCTGTAGGTGAATAGAATGGTCATGGCTTTGACTAGGCGGCAAGCCTTTGTGTTCTTGAAAAACTTCATCATTGATGGCCAAAACTTTAAGTATTTCTGCAGGAATCTCTGGAGTAGTAAGACGTTCCAAAGTCTCTTCCCATTTGAGTAAGTAGCAAGAGCCTTCTTCCTTCCATTCATGCCATAAGATTTTCAACGAAGATTGAGACCTGGACAATGTAGGATCTCCGGATATTATATGTTCTGTACTGCCCTTACCAATAGTTAGCCTTAATCTTCCAAAATCATCTTTAACTTCTCCTAAACTTGATAACCATTCCAATCCCAACACAATATCAACCCCACTCAAATCAAAGACATAAAACTGCTGCTGCACTTGATATCCTTGTAAGTCCAGAAGAAATCCGGAGCATCTCCCTTGACAACGAACCTTGTTACTATCCCCTACTTCCACCACAAAAGAGGGTGTATCTTCCCGAAGTAACTCACTTCTAGAAATGAGATTAGAAGAAATGAAATTATGAGAGGCTCTGCAATTCAATAACACGACCACTTTTTCTGACCCAATGCTGACCCAAATTTTCCACGACTTCTTAGTGGTTAACCTTGCCATCGTACATAAGGATAGCTGCAAAACAGGCTCCTGCACACTGTTCGTATTGATCTCTGATTTGGCTAAAGAGTTCTCTAATCTAGAAATTTCTTCCTCAATCAATAATAACATATGAAGTTGTTTATTACTGCAGACATGATTCAGACCATATTTCTCATCACACCGAAAACAAAGGCCTCTCTTGATTTTATTTTGTAATTCCGTCTTAGACAACTTCCTGAAAGAAGCCCTCTAGCACGTGGCCCCCACTATTACTGCTAGCTACACTGGCAATATCTGCATATTTACTTTTTCCTTCATTGACCGATCCTCCTAAACTAGTATTTTCTTTGGTTAAACTTCTAATAACCGTTTAAGGCTTCACATAACCAGTTGCTAAACGATTCCCATTAGAATTAGAAGAATAAGAAACACTTTTGATGTCACCAAAATTTTTTCTTCCACCAACTGAGCCTTACACATTAATTCTGCTAGAGTTTGAGGGTCATACAAGTTTACCTCAGCCTTGATTTCAGCTTTTAACCCATTCAGAAAGATACCCACCAAATAATCTTGATCTATTCCTTTTAAAAACCCCACATACGGTTCGAATTGCTTAATGTATTCCTCCGCTGTACCTTTTTGAGATAATCCAATCAAGATTTCAAAGGGATTCTTGAGCATATTCGGTTGGAACCGTCGTACCATTGCTACTTTAAATGCTTCCCAAGATGGATGTGGATTACAGGTTTCCCACCATTTAAACCAGTTTAAAGCCTTTCCTTCTAATGCTATCATTACCGCTTACATTTTCTCCTGTTCCGAAATAGCCTTTGATCGAAAATAACGTTCTAAATGATTGGTCCATCCATTCGTTTCGTCTCCTACAAAAACTGGTATATCAAGCTTCCTCCAACGTGAACTAGATAGATTTGATTCCGTAACAGAACTATTGAAATTTAGTTGACCACCTGATCCTCCCCCCGACTTTGCCACAAATCTTTCAGCTTCTTTCTCTTTACTCGTTAAAGATTCCACCACAAATGTGAGCCCTCGAAGCGAGTCTTCCAAACGTTGGAGACATTCTTACTGCTGATTCTCAATCTGGTCCCGTTCTTTCACAAGATCTTGAAGTATCTTGTCGACGCTATCGAATCTGGCCTCCATTCTTGTATTAACCATACCTTGATGCAGCCCTCCCCACAACCAAGATCGAGACTACTGATACCAAATGGTAGGTCTAATATTTCTACTAAACTGAATATACCTCTTATTGATATGAATTGACCTATCTATGTGGTAGGACAAAATTCCCTCACACAATGTAATGACAATGCACTTTACAAACTAGAAGTAATCTTCCCAGTCCTTCCCTTTCTCTCACCACTAGAGATTACCCCGAAAAAATCTCCCAAAAAGAAAAACTAAAAACTTAGCCCTCCCTGATAGACTTATACACTAAGTCAGTTCTGCTTAAAAAAATAGTTACAATGTCAACTGTTTATTAACCCGTTTTTTCTCTCCTTTTATAGACTAACCTATATCCATCAAAAGTGAAGAAGCATTTCAATTGGGATAACCCAAGAGAAAGCCTCCCTTTACTTGTTACCCACATTAAAATTCTCATGTGAGCAAGAGAAATTCTTAGATAACAAGCACTAGTTCTTGGTGTGACTTCATAAAAGGCAAGCAAAGATAGGATCGAAGAGAGTGAACCGCCTTGACTTTTACGCATCAAATGAAACTCATTTCCTATCTTTATGTTTGATCATTGCCAAGGTTCAAAGAAAGGGTAGGCAGAAGTTCACCTTCTAAGAGAGGTACCTTAGGATACAAGCCCATACATAAGTACTTGGACTTAGCTTAGGATTGCGGGAAAAACGATAGCCAGTAGGCCAACAACTAAATACACACTAAATATATAATACATTAAACGATATATGGTCGAAGCATGTTATATAGGATAAAGAAAAAAAAAATTCATATTGGCTTACAAAACTACTAGGGCTTGATTCGGTTACTTTAGTGAATCGAATATCCAATAACTCATGGGAAGGAACATGTGAGGGAGAAGGGTCAAACTTCCTCTCTTTAAAAGAATAGGAATTTCTTCATTTCTCTTTATGAAATTAGCCTCTATGCTCTATTGGGTTCAAGTCCTTTTGGATTGGGCAAAGAGATTTGTGGGGATACCATTAGGTGGAACACAGTTGAGGATGTGGTTTTGGAATTTTTTTGGAAGTGTTGTCATATGTTTAAGAGGTGCACTTCCTATAATGCAAGTGCTTAGAATGATGCGTTTCATCTACAAGGCAATGAATTGGGTTAAAGAAAAGATACAAAAAGTATTTAATGGTGACAAGGAAAGTTGCTTTACTAATCTTCAAATTGAAATTTCATCTTTAGAACTTGCATTTTACTACAAGAAATTGAATTGAAATACTTATTCAAATTATTATTATTATTCTACTTTTAGTTATGAAGATCTATGGAATACTATTGATGAAAGATGGACAGCCAACTTCATAAGCTGTGCATATTCTTTTTTGAATTTTGAATTACAATATTTTCCTAATGTTGATGTAAAAGTTAAAATTGGCCTATTACAATATATACACAAGATGGTTGACCCTAAAGAACAATATTTGATTGATATACAATTTAAAGATTACAAGAACCGAAAAAAGTTGTTTGTTAATTCATTGACTACTAAAGCATTTGGAAAAAAGACTCTCACATCTTGATGGGAGTTATATGAAGATCAACATCCAAATTTTCAGAGGTTTGATATTCATTTACTTAGTTTGACAGGAATATAAGTAGAGTGCATTTAAGGTAGTGAGATTTTAAAAATTGTGAAATTAGAATTAAAATAGTAAATTAGTAATTATTTATATATATATATAAATGTATATATATATATTATGTACATACATAATATATATATATATATATATATATATATATATATATATATATATAGAAAACATTGTTTGAAACAAAAAATCATAAATGTAAGGTTATCATACTAGTTTATTTCATATGAAAAATTTCAATTTAGTAAAAAATATAAACATGATAATATCAATTCCACAATTCAAAAATAAATAAGTTCATACAATAGACTTATAAATATAAATTCTTAAAATGATAAGATAATAACAAAATAACTGAAAAACACAAATGGTATCAAGTTTATGTCTTCATTTAATCTTCTAATGAAATCATCTCCATGATTTTCATCCCTATCTTCATAACCGTGAAGTCCTTCTTCATATGAGAAGTGTGCATCAACATTAAAGTAAAAACTATATTGTCAAGTTCAAATGCTTCTAGAGTTGGATCATATGAATTTTGTTCAACTAAGTCAGCATTTCCATCATCACCTCCCACTTGAGCTTGATTAACTTGAACATTATCTCCCTTTTTAGTTATCCAATCATTATCAGACTCAATATCATCAAATGGGAGAGTAACAATTTTCTTAAGTTGTTTATTTTTCAACTTTGAGTTATACATCACACAAACGAAATCATTCATCTTTTTCTAGTGTAAACGGTTTCTTCTTTTGGTAGGAACCTATAATTGAATAATCAATTTAATAAATATATAAACCAAACAAACATAATTAAAAACCACAAATAATTACATAAACTTTAGTTACCTATAATTTATGATTTTCCAAACAGGTTCATAACTATAAAAAATACCAATTATGCTATATTAGAAGTTGATTACAAATTAAGTAATTAAATTCTAAATAAGATCAACCTTAGAATCTTTACCTATTCTTAATATTATTAAAGTTTCACTTAATCTTCTTTTTTGCTCAATCCATCTCCCCATATATGAAATCCATTATGTTTTTTGTATCTAAATCCATCAATCGATGGACCATCATAAGAGGGACAACAACTTTTAGGCACGTAATTACATTCTTCCAAATTCAACTATCAAATACCATATTCTCAACTTTTCTTCCCTCTTGTAAAGTTTCAAACTTGCTTGTTTTCCACTCTTTAGAGCTAAACAGGCTTATTGATGATGCTTTCAATTTATGAAAAACAAGCTAAAGTCAAATAAGATGTGGCAAATCTAGTCATACCAAACTTTGTCAAGTCTCATCCCTTTGTGAACTTCTTTAATATGTTAATTAACATTGTTCTACCATAAACGTAGGTGGCAAGGATGTCAAAATATAGATTATGAGTGAGATCGAAGGGGTTCACAAGATCGTAAATCATGTGATTGTAATATAGATAGTAGATTCTACTCTTATATAATATAAAATATATACCAATATAATGATAAAATAAACAAGTCACGTTTCAAAATGCTTAATGAAACACAATTTCATCATAAAACATAAGTAATGAACCATGTCATAAAACAAGTCTTAGGTCATAAGTGACAATAAAAACAAGATAAATACCTAATCACGTAAGTCTACGTAACTTAATCCAAATACCAAATCATGATGGCTAAAGCCTAAACAATAAACATTTAATATAAATCTTTTAAATTAAAATGAAAAGTTAAGAAATCTTTAATAGCTTCATCTCCTTAACAAAGCACATCAATAAGATATATTGCTCCTCTAAAAGTGGGATGACAAGAACATCCTCTCGCACTTCACTTGGGCTTGACCTTCATCAAAGTGTTCACCATATTCATTTAAATTTGGAGTATCATCCAAACTTATATTTTCATGGTCTTAAACATTTTCCATAATCCACTCATCATATGAAATATCAAGTTCAAACGTCTCAAGTAATCTTCTTCTAACTTCCTTCTTCTCAATCAGTTTTGAATTAACCATGACATAAGCAACATCATTCATAATTTCTTGTTTCAAATGATTTCTTCTCTTTGTGAACCCAATAAAATGCAAACATACATATAAAGAATTACTAATTACTATTTGAATTATAATTTTACAATTTTTAAAATCTTACCATCTCAAATGACTCCCATTACGTTCACATCCAGAGGAACTACATGTCAAACTAAGTACACGAATGACAAACCTTCGAAGTTCTAGATGTTGATCTCTATAAGTTTACTTCCAAGTTGTTGAAGTCTTTTTCCTAATTGCCTTAATAGCCAAGGAATTACCAAAACAATTATTCTTGGTTCTTAAAATCTTAAATTTCAAATCAATCAAATGTTGCTCCTGAGGGTTAACCACCATCTTTTGAATGTATTGTAGTAGGTCAATTTTAACTTCTGTATTAACTTTAAAATTAGGAGTATAATGCAATTCAGGATGAAGAAAATAACCTGCAACATGTAAATGCCTATGGAGTTGGTTGTCCCACCTTTCATCAATAATATTCCATAAATCTTCATAATTAAAAATTGAACGATAATAATTGAACTAATGTTTAGTTTAAGTTCATTCTAAAAAGTAAAATCTAAAGTTGAAATTTCAATTTGGAGATTAGTATAACTTCTTTCCTTATTACCATTGAACTTTTTTTGTATCTTTTCATTAGCTTGATCCATTGCCTAGTACATGAAACCCATGGTTGGTTTCTCATCAGAAAGTACCATTCTAAGCAAGGTTGTCAAAATCGACATTATGAGTGGGACTGTAGAGGGGCCACAAAATCGTATATCATGAGATCCTAACACGGATCGTAGATCCTACTTTTATATAATATAAAATTTATTTTAATATAATGATAAAATAAATAAAAAATCACATTTCAAAATATACATAGTTTTATCATAAAATAAAAGAAATAAACCATATCATGAACCAAGTCTACCATAAATATATATCTAATAAATATCTAATATAAATCTTTTAAAATCAAAACTCAGGGGATCTTCTTCAATGAGTCCATCATGCTCCTCTAAAGATGGGTGCTCCTCTAAAGATGGGATGACAAGATCATTAGTCTCTTGCTCATCACTTGGGATTTGACATTGTTCATCATCTCCATTTAAATTTGAAACATCATTCAAACCTACATCTTCGTCATTTTCTACAATCCAATCATCATTAGATGAAATATAATCAAGTTCAAAAGTTTCAGGTAATCTTCTTCTAGCTTCCTTCTTTTTAGCCAATCTTGAATTAACCATGACATAAACAACATCATTCATAGTTTCTTGTTTCAAATGATTTCTTCTCTTTGTATGAACCTAATAAATATAAATGAAAATATACATAAGTAATTATTAATTTACTATTTTAATTCGAATTTAATAATTTTTAAAATCTTGTCATCTTAAATGCACTCCAATTACGTTCATATCCGGATGAACTACATTTCAAACTAAGTGCACGAATGACCAACCTTTGAAGTTTTGGATGTTGATCTCCATAAGATTCCCACCAAGTTGCTGGAGTCTTTTTGCCAATTGCCTTAATGATCAAAGAATTTCCTAACAACTTTTCTTGGTTCTTGAAATCTTCAAGTTACAAATCAATTAAATGTTGTTCTTTAGCATCAGCCACCATGTTTTGAATGCATTCTAATAGGCCAATTTTAACTTCTGTATCAACTTTCAAATTAGGATAATAATGCTATTCAGGATTGAGAAAATAGCCGCAGCATGTAAAGGCCTATGGAGCTGGTTGTCCCATCTTTCATCAATAATATTCCATAAATCTTCATAACTAGAAATTGAAAAATAATAATTGAATTAGTGTTTTGTTTTAGTTATTCTAAAACATAAATCTAAAGTTAAAATTTTAATTATAAAATTAGTATAATGCCTTTTCTTATTGTTGGAATAAGATTAGAAAATACATGTAATCATTATACCTAAGGTAGGAGGTTGAGTGTTAGATAATCTCTGCAGGGGGTTGAGTGTTAGATAATCTCTGCACCTAGTTCTGAGGAGTAATCTAGGACTGTGCATTTAATGTAATCTCCCTATTGTATCAATTTTTATCTATATAAATAGAGAATTATGAAAGGGGTTCTTCAAGCCCTCTAAAAACACTTTTTCTCTGTTTTTGAATATCAAGTTGGTATCAGAGCGGGTTGATCCCGCTTTGCCTGTTTCTGTAGTCTCCGACACTGTTTTTGCCGCCGTCTGCCACCGGCCACCGTCTCCCGCCGGCCATCGTCTTCGGTCGTCCCGTTTTCGCCGGCAACCACCGGATCTGAATCGTCTTGTCGTGCGATAGCCAACCCCGTCGGTCCCGGAAGCTCGTTCGCCGCCACGCGCCGCCTCTTTCTCCGTTGCATCTGGCGCGTGTCATCCACGCGCCGCCTTTTCCGTTTCAGAACGTCGCTGCGCTGCCTCTATTAGGGTCGTCGAAGCTTCCTCTCCCTGTTCTGGCCCTCAGAACTTCATTTCGGTGAAGTCCAGTAGTCACCCTTGCGAAAATCACTCTTGGGCTTTCGGACTTCCTTATTGTTTTTGCCCCCCTCACTGGTCTTTGTCCTCTTGATCAGAAATGGCTGCAATTTCATTCTCTGGAAGCCCCTCCATTACTTCCGAAAAACTAAACGGACAAAATTATCTATCTTGGTCTGCTACCGTCGAAATGTGGTTTCTCGGTTAAGGGCATCACGACCACCTTGAAAAAGCGGAAGCCATGTGCCGGAAGAAAAAGCTGAACAGTGGAAACAGACAGATTTTCAGCTAAGTGCTCTATTGTGGCAATCAGTGGAACCAAGACTTTTGATGTCGCTTAGAGCCTTCAAAACTTGTCACTCCTTTTGGAAGAAAGCTCAAACCATTTATGCCAATGATATCCAACGTCTCTACGATTCCGCAAATAAGCTGGCATCTTTAAAAATGACAGATCATGATATGGTGTCCTTTATGAATGACGCCCAGTCAGCTGTGGAAGAACTAAAGATGTTCTTGGAAGTTGATTCCTTGGATGAAATGAAAAAGAAGCTTGACAAGTATTACATGGTGATGATCCTTCGCGCAATACATCTTGACTTTAACCATATCTGAGATCAACTTCTGACCACTTATGAAGTCCCTTCCATGGATACCCTTACCCTTATCACACGTTTGATTCGTGTACCAATGTGTGAGACTCAAGAAGCTCTTGCTCTAGTAGAACCATCTGTCATGGTTGTCACACGAGGAAGAGGAGGACGTGGCACCAGAGGAGGAGGACGTGGAGGTCGAGGACGTCCCCAATGCACCTACTGTAAGAGGATGGGTCATACATAGGAGAACTGCTACTCCTTGCATGGTTTTCCTCCCAAAACCGCCAATGTCTCGAAGGCTGAAACAGTCAACTCCAAGTTCACTGAGGACGAATACCGAGAGTATCTACGGTTGAAGTCTAATAGCTTGGCACAGACCTCTCAAACTGCCAACACATCAACTGCTTGTATTTCTCAATCTGTGGAGGGTCAAAATTCATGGGTAATTGACTCTGGTGCTTCTGATCATATATCTGGTAATACCTCTTTGTTCTCAACCATTTCCTTTCAAGAAAAACAACATTTCATAACCCTTGCAGATGGCTCTAAAGCTTCCTCAAAGGGAGTGGGCCAAGTTTCCTTATCTCTCTCCATAAGCCTAAAATCTGTCCTTTTTATTCCTAATTGTCCTTTCAATTTAATTTCCTTAAGTCAGTTAACCAAAACCTTAAATTATTCAATAACCTTCGATAACAAATATTTTGTTATACAGGAGCGTGGTTCGTGGAGACGGATTGGAGAAGAATATGAAGCTGGAGGATTATACCTTTTTGGCCCTCGTCCACGTGTGTCCTGTGTTGCTACTCCGAGCCCTAAAATGTTACATGATCGGCCTGACCATCCTCATTTGTCAAAATTAAAAAGAATGTGTCCTGAACTTAGTGGTCTCCAAACCTTAGAATGTGAGTCATGTCAACTAGGGAAACATATTAGATCTACCTTTCCTAAAAGGTCTCAATCAAAGTGTACTTCCAGTTTCTTTATTATCCATTGTGATATTTGGGGACCCAGTCGCATCTCATCTTTTGGTTTTCGGTATTTTGTTACATTTATTGATGAATATTCACAATGTACTTGGGTTTATCTTATAAAAGATCGCTCTAAATTGTTACCCATCTTTACATCCTTTTTGAATGAAATCAACAATCAATTCAATCAAGTAATCAAAATTTTAAAAAGTGACAATGCTAAAGAGTACTTCTCATCCACCTTTTCTGCTGTTGAGTTCACATGTAATATTGCATCAGTCCACCTGTCCTCATACACCATAACAAAATGGTATAGCAGAAAGAAAAAATAGACATTTGGTTGAAGCTGCACGTACTCTTTTCTTTGAGTGTTCATATTCCTGTCCATCAGCGGGGATGCCATCTTAGCTGCATGTTTTCTTATTAACAGGATGCCATCTTCCTCTCTCGGTAATAAGATCCCTTTCTCTATTCTATTTCCAAATAATCCTCTCTTTCACACCTCTCCTCGAGTTTTTGGTTGTGTATGTTTTGTTCATGATATGTCTCCGGGGTTAGACAAACTTTACGCTTCGTGCTATCAAATGTGTCTTCTTGGGCTATTCCGCCTTCAAAAAGGGTATCGGTGTTACTCTCCACGAAACCAAGAAGTACTACGTGTCTACCAATGTTACATTTTTGAACGAGACTCCTTACTTTTCTCCTTCTGTTCAAGATGTTCATGTCATATAGCGAGGTTCTTCCCATTCCGGTAGTTGAGTCTAATATTTCCAATGTCTCTATCGATCTCAGTAGTGATCCAAGTCTTCCTGAACCATCCTCCCCTCAAATTGATGTTGTCAATCATAGGACCTCGATAGCTAGTCCTGTTCTCCAAGACGAGGGTGAATCCCCCACTTTAGATTCTTCTCCAACATCGCTTCCTACCATGACTCCTGGTGGAGGTGATTCAGGATGACCCATTGCTCTCAGAAAAGGTACTCGTTCCACTCGAAACCCACATCCTATTTATAATTTTCTTAGCTATCACAAGTTGTCGCCTTCCTATTGTTCCCTTTTATCCTCAGTATCTTCTATTGCTATTCCAAGAAATATGGAAGAAGCACTTGATCACCCTGGATGGTGACAAGCCATGATTGCAGAAATGCAGGCTCTTGACCATAATGCTACTTGGGAGCTCGTGCCCCTTCCACCGGGCAAAAAGGTAGTTGGTTGCCGCTGGGTATATGCTATTAAAATCGGCCCTGATGGTGCAGTTGATCGACTCAAGGCTCGGTTAGTTGCAAAAGGGTACACTCAGGTTTATGGCCTTGATTATTGTGACACTTTCTCTCCCGTGGCCAAGATGACCACTATTCGTCTGTTCTTCGCAATGGTTGCCATTCGTCACTAGCCACTTCATCAATTAGATATCAAAAATGCCTTCCTACATGGTGATCTTGAGGACGAAATTTACATGGAGCAACCTCCTGGGTTTGTTGCTCAGGGGGAGTCTGAACTGGTATGCAAATTGCATTGTTCTCTATATGGCCTCAAGCAATCACCACATGCTTGGTTTGGAAAATTTAGCTCCATTATTCAAAAATTTGGGCTAAGACGCAGTGAAGCAAATCATTCAGTCTTTTATTGTCATACATCTTTGGGTAAATGTGTTTACTTAATAGTATATGATGATGATATAGTCATTACAGGAAATGATACTGTTGGAATATCTCAACTGAAGGAGTACTTGTGCAAACATTTTCAAACCAAGGATTTGGGAAGCCTAAAATACTTCTTGGGCATTGAAGTAACTCAATCAAAAGATGGAATTGTAATCTCTCAGAGAAAATATGCTCTTGATATATTACAAGAAACATGTATGATTGACTGTAGACCTGTAGAGAGTCCTATGGACCCAAATAAGAAATTGACAACAGAAGAAGGTGAAGTATTCTCTGATCCAGAGAGATATAGGAGGCTGGTCGGAAAACTGATTTATCTCACTATTACAAGGCCTGATCTATCTTTTGCTGTTGGAGTGGTTAGTAAATTCATGCAGGCTCCATGTGCTGGTCATTGGAATGCTATCATTCGCATTCTAAGGTACCTTAAAAAGGCTCCCGGACAAGGATTGTTATATGAAGATAAATGAAGCATTCGAGTCATTGAGTGCTTGTGATGCAGATTGGGCGGGTTCACCTGTTGATAGACGGTCTACCACTTGGATATTGTGTCTTCCTTGGAGGAAACATTATTTCATGGAAAAGTAAGAAACAGAATGTAGTGGCTCGATCGATAGTTGAAGCCGAATATAGGGCAATGACGTCACTAACTTGTGAACTTATATGGGTGAAGCAGTTCATTCAAGAGCTTAACTTCTGTGATATCCAGACTATGAAGATGTATTGTGATAATCAAGCTGCTCTCCACATTGCATCAAATCCCATATTTCACGAGAGAACTAAACATATAGAAATTGATTGTCACTTTGTTCGTGAAAAGTTGTTGACAAAAGAAATATGTACCGAGTTTGTTGGATCAAATGACCAACTCGCAGATGTGTTTACCAAGTCCTTAAGGGGATCTCGGATTGAGTTCATTTGTTCCAAGCTTGGTACATACAACTTGTATGCTCCAGCTTGAGGGGGAGTGTTGGAATAAGATTAGAAAATATATGTAATCATTATACCTAAGGTAGGAGGTTGAGTGTGAGATAATCTCTGCACCTAGTTCTAATGAGTAATCTAGGACAGTGCATTTAATGTAATCTCCCTATTGTACCAGTTTTTATCTATATAAATAGAGAACTATGAGAGGGGTTCTTCAAGCCCTCTAAAAACACATTTTCTCTGTTTTTGAATATCAAGTCTTATCACCATTAAACTTTTTTTTGTATTTTTTCTTTGGTTTGGTCCATTGCCTCGTAGATGAAACCCACGGTTGGTTTCTCATAAGAATCTACCATTCTAAGGTCTTGCATTATAGGAAATGCACCTTTCAAACATATGACTATAGTCTTCCAAAATTCTTTATCCAAAATTACATCCTCAATTGAACTTCCAAAACCAGTAAACATTCCAATCAAAGGGAACTTATGCTCTAAGAAACACCCTAATGTTAAGTAAGAGGTGGCAAAATGAGTTAAGCCCGACCTTAACAAATCTTTTCCATTTGTAAAGTGATGCATCATAGAAATTAGAGACGTCCTAGAGTACTACCTTTTGAAATTGTATCTTGATGAACAAATATCTTCTTTTCAAAATCTTCGAGCATCAAGTTAATGCAATGTGCTACACATGGAGTCTAGTAGAGTCTTTTCCTTTCCTTCATTAACAACTCACCAGTAGCTTTATAATTAGCAGCATTGTCAGTTACGATTTGGACAATGTTCTCTCAACTTCTTCAACAATGTCATCCAACATCTTGTAAATTTTATCAGTTGTTTTTGAGATGCATCAATAGATTTTAGAAAAATAGTACCTTTTGGACCTTTTACTAAAAGGTTCAAGATAGTCCTTCTCCTTTTGTTAGTCCATCCATCGATCATTATAGGGCAACATGTTTTCTTCCATGCAACCTTGTGAACTTCCAAAGCTTGTTGCCTTAATTTCTTCCTTCAATGGTATGACATTTTCATAGAAAAATTTAACTACATCTTTACACGTATTTTCTCTTTGATCCTTCTTGAACATTTGATTAATGGTTGCTTGTGAGTTTACTACCCTCTTCTTGAAAATATTTCTACCACTGCCAACGTCTTCCTCTTCTGTCTTCTTTCTTTTTTTAGTTTCAAAATCATTTTCCTCATCAAGCCTTGTTTTTTTAATTAATCTTTGTTGTAGACCTACAACAATTTCAAGCATCTCTTTTTTGACTTCTTCAGTAACACCTTTGCAGGCAACTACGTCCTTTTGAGTTCCCGCCAAGTGGTGCTTCAGGCGATAAACCCCGCCAATTATGATCTTTTTGACAAAATTTGCTTTGAATTTTTCTTGGATTTCCATCAACACATATTCCATGTCTCCAAGCCATGTCTGTTCTACTGCCTGGAACTTCTTTTGCCATTTTCTTAGGCCGAATATTCTCTGAGGAGGGAGTGCCATCATTAGAGGGAGCATTAGAAATCCCAACATCAGTGGAAGACATTATAGTAGTACGCAAAAATTAAGCGTATTACGAAAATGAATTAGAATTGATTGGAGGAGAAGGGAATCAACCAAAATCAGTACCACTTTTATGAAGATGAAGAGTTGATGAACAGATCACACTGCACACATAAAATAAATAGACTGATTAATTTTGTTTTATTTTTTTTATTATTCCGAAACGTTACATGTTATGTGAGCACAATTTTCTTTTTTTTTTTTTCACTATTCCCAAATGTTCCAATTATCTGAGAGTGATCTGAACAATTCATCCATTTATTTCTTCAAGAAATGTTACATATTCTCAGAGGAATTTGAACAGTTTTTTTCTTCCATTAGTTCAAATGTGGATGGACCAACTTGTGACCTGACCCGCAACGCAGCCCTGTGACCCACTACGCATCCCTGTGACCCACAATGCAGCCCGACCCACGATGCAACCCAACCCAATTTTATAGAGATGTACACTTTGTTGAAGGTCAAGCCCTTGGTGAAAGGCAAGATGATGATGTTCTAGCCTTCCCACCTCTAGAGGAGGAGGATGTTGTTTTTGATGTGCTTGGTGAAGGAGATGAGTCTATTGAAGATACCTTGAGTTTGAGTTTCCATTTGAAATTGTTTAGAACAAAGAAACCAAGAAGGAATATAATGAATTTCATATGTTGTGTAAACACATGAGTATTTCCTTATTAAATCATATCTCCTTATTTGATGTAATCAAATCATATTTCGAATAGATTTATATTAGATGTTTTTTAAGTAGGCTTTCGTCATCTAGGTGTTCTTTATCTTGTACTTGGTTCATATTTGATAATTTGGTATATAACATGTTTTGTTTATCACTCATAAGACTTTGTTGACATGCTTTCTTTCTTATGGTTTATGATGAGCTTAAGTTTCATTAAGTATTTTAAAGTGTGACCGGATATTTTCTTGTATCATTATATGAGTATATATCTCATTCATGTAGGAGAGCATTTATAATTTGTATTACAATTCTATGATTTATGATTTTGCCAACCCCTCGTGATCCCACTTATAATCTCAATTTTGACTACCTTGACTGAGTTCAATTGCATTTTGTGATATGTAATCATCCTTATTTAGTGGTATAAGGCTTTTGTTGTTGTACAGAGTACTTGATATTTGACTTGGTGGAATACTTCCTCCGAGAGAATTACTGTAGGGTTTTTGAGGAATCACCCTACCAAGTATACCTTTCTTATTTTTTTAATATTTTCTGTTCATAAAATATCTTCATTACATACTAAGAATGTATTGTGTCTAAAGGTATGATGCATTCATTAGAAAACAATATCTATGATGTATATGCGACATTAATTTAAGAAGGTATTGTGTCTAAACGTATGCTGCATTCAGTAGAAAACAATATCTATGTTGAACGTGCGGCATTTATTCCTTTTCCTTGAATGTTAAGCCATTTCTCCCTTCTGTGAATCAGGTCAAATATCCATGTTTTTTCTTTTATCTGTAGGTTGATCTGTTAATAGCAGAACCTTTCTATGTTGGACATGATAGTATGCTTCCATGGCAGAACCTGCGATTTTGGTATATTTTTATTAGTTACACTTGCAGTGATCAATTTGTGTTTTTATTTCATATCAGTTGTGCTTAAATTAACAATTTTAACGGATCGATGACATATTAATTTGGCACTTAACATTATGAAGTTACTTTTATTCATTTTAGGAGGGAACGTACTACACTTAATCATATCCTCTCTGAAGATGCTCTGATAATTCCTAGTAAAGGAATGTTGAGAGCATGTGCCATTTCTCTTCCTGTAAGTTATCGGAGTTTAATCAAAGCTCGAATTTTTTGTAGCTTAGGAAATTTTCTTTTATTTATTCAGTGGATTAAGATAGCATAACTATTCTTTTTCGGTTGGTAGTGAACCCGCCGTATAGATATGGGTTAATGGGACATACAATTTGCAGGATCTTTGGAAAAGTCGTTGTTGCCTGAATAGTATTGAAGATTTTGATCATTCGGTGGTCAATGCTACATTGGGGGCTTGCGGTCATCTTCCTGAACAAGAAGAGGGTCCTTGTCTCCCTTTTTCTGTCTGGCAGTGTGGAGAATTTGATGTAATAAATCTATTTACAATTCCTGTTTTGCAATAAGCTGGTTCCATCATTGAATTCCATTTATCAAATAACAATAGTGCACTAATATCAATTTGGTCGTATTATGTATAATAATCTTTCAGGTGCTTAGTGAGACATTTGATGTGATGGAGTTTGATTTTTCAAAACTAATTTGCGAATGTCAAGGAAAATCACAGGTATTATGATATATCATGTATAAGTTTTGGACGCATTTGAATATATTGAACAACAGTTTCCTTTGAAATAGGAATTGCAGAACAGTTTATCGGTGGTGTAGCTTACTAACTGAATAATTATTATTAGCTTCAGAGAAGCATGTGCATAAGAAAAACTTGACCTATCTATTAACCAGTTATTAACAGAAGATTACGTAGGCGATTAATTGACTTTCATTATATCTGCCTATATATCTTATAGAATAGTAATTTGCAAATGCAAATCACTTTACATAATGAATATTGAAAATCGGCTGTTGCAGGTTAAGTTCACAAAGAGGGGAGTATGCCATGGATTTGTGTTATGGATTGACTGGGTGATGGATTTGCACAATTCTATTGTGATATCAACTGGTCCAGGTCACTCACCCTTACCTTTCTAATATGAACGAAACCTCTGTAGCTCCACCCTTCCATAACATTTGTGCACAATTATAATTTATGTATGAAAGGATCTAAAAACATTACTATGAGAAATAGCTTATTGTTCCCATTTTAAGATTGCAGATAGGAAGTACTGGAAGCAGGGAGTAAAGCTTCTTAGAACACCTAGAACAGTAGGACCTCAAAGATTGAGAAGTGTCCAACTTTGTTGTTCTGCAGTTCTCGAAGCTTGTTTTAATCCATTAAAGGGGGATCTCAAAATTATACTGGATTTCTTATGAAGCATTTCCAATCGATGGCAGAAAAAATGTGTTGAAGATTTACATGTTAGATGCACATAAACATCAACGCTACTGGAAGTAACCATATTATTTTTTTACTTGAAAATGTTTTTATATTTCCGATTCTTGAGCGGTTTCAAACATCTAGATTGAATATTATTTTATAAATCGGTTATTATTTATCATAAATCAATTACATGATTGACAATAGGTAAAACTTAATATATTGACTATTATATCTAATAAATTATTTAGTTGCAATAATTTAATGTGATTTAATATGATAAGAAATATTAAACATTGAAATATAAGGTCGTAAAAGTTTGTATAATAGAATATTCGTTTTAATTTAATTTTAAATTCAGATTTACTTATATGTGTATATATATATATATATATATATATATATATATATATATATATATATATATATATTTTTTTTTTTTTTCTATTGTACTGAGGTAATAATATAATAAGATCTGATAGGAAAGAATATGAGAAGATATTATATACATACTAAATTATAAGGTTGCGTATAATATTGTTTACGGTGGAATTTTGATTAATTTAGGCTTTGATTCTAACCAAAACTTAACAACGTAGATTCTTTATACTTAGGCTAGCAACTGAATTTCAATCGAAATGCGTATGAGAATCGAAAATACCACTGTATAGAAAATACTAAGATTAAATAATCGAAAACACTATTTTTGGTATTTTATATTTGAAGTACTCGAAATAAGGAAAACAGTAAAGTGACGAATCGAAAAGCAATACCGAATGTAAAACTGCGAAGGAATGAAAAATGCGGAAACCTCAAATTTGCATTAAGTGTAAACGACAAAGCATTGAAATTGCGAAAATATAAATAATAGGAAATCGAAATTACAGAAATGTAAATAGCAGGAAATCGAGATTACAGAAATGTAAATGGCAGGAAATCGAAATTACGTTAATGTAAATGACAATGAATTTAAACGCAGAAACTTAACTTTCATTAAAGAGAAATGACAAGGAATCGAAAATACAGAAACTTAAAGTTGTTAAACATAAACTGCATCAAAGCAAATTACTAGGGAAAATAAAGAAAACGGTAAAGGAAATCAATGAACATGGAAATCCAGATCGCCAGAAACTTCATGATGTTCGTCGTTCTCCGGTAGACTTCTCACTAGTATTCCTGCTCTCTCTGCCAATTTCCCCCCTTCCTTCATTCTTCACTCTATTTATAGGGCATCCTTTAAGCAAGTAACCTCTTAGGAGCAGTTAACGAAAACTGCTACCACGTCTTACGTGCATGTTGCAGTTTCTTCTTCGGTATCAAAACTGCACCCACGTTCCCCTGATCTTCGACCTCTGCTACGGTTTAGAAACTGTTTCCTATGTGCGCGTTTAACTGTTCCCCTCTTTATGACCTAGCCGGGATTTCGATATCCATGCAGGTTAGCCTTCCTCTTGATTTTGATCTCTTGATCTCGAGAACTTTGAATTGCTCTTGGTTTTCCTTAACTTTAACATTACAAAATTTTAATTTCTCAAAAACATTCTTCCTTCGATTTTTCGATTCTAATTCTCGATCATATTGTCACATGGTCGTCGAACGTATTTTCCAACTATCTTTCGATTTATCAGTCTTTAACTCAATCAAAATGGTTTTCGATTTTTTGCTCCCATTTGTTTCTCGATCCCTTTATCGATTTCTCACTAACAAAATGCCCCCTTGGAAGAATATAAATAGTTTCTGTTTATATTCTTTCAACATGATTCCCGCCTTCGCGTGTTGGAGGCCCACAATAACTTATGTTTTAGGGTTTCTGGGGTTTTTTAGGGTTTTAGGGTTTTTGGGGTTTTTGGGGTTTTATGTCACCATCACATCAGTCTGCTGCCTTACTGTACACGCCACATTAATTGCCCTTCGCCTCCGTCGTTTCCAGTACCCTAGATAGTTTTCCTTTAAACACTTTGTTGGTCTTTTACCCTGGTTTTTTACGCGAACTTTTACTCCTCTTTTGCAACTTCATCTTCTACCTTGCGTCTTTGTCCTCAACCTTGCGCCCTCACCTTCTATCCTCTGTTTTCCTCTATTCTCCTAAAATGGCAACCTCTTCCAAATCTTCTGATTTTTCAGCCCCACCACTTCCTTCGTTGGCCTCTAACCTGCTGGAGATCAACAACAAGACATTTGCTCCGGTTCCTCTAATGGAGGAAGCTTCTCAGAAAGTTGCTGAGACGCAGGTACTCATCCCTTATATTGCTGATAATATAACTTATGCTTTTGGGGGTCCTATTCGTTCTTGTGGCGGAACTTTTTCTTCCCTCAATCTTTCTCCAAAGAGCCATGCTCCCATTCATCAATCTGAAGTTCAGATAGACTTTCTGAATGCTGTATCTAAAGTGTACCGAACGGGCCCCCCCTCCAAAAAACCCTTGTACATTAGGTGGTTTGATAGGGTTAAGACTAAGTTTGGGAACCATTGGAGAGACGTGGGGATTTCCGATTTTTTGCATTTATCTCGATGCGATTTGTCATTTTTGGATATGACTATGTTTCTGTCTGCTGTACATTTGTGGAATAAGGACCTGCATGTGTTAGAACTCCCTTGTGGTCCCCTTTCGCCCACCCTTTTTGAAGTCGCTGCAATTACTGGTTTGAAGCCCACAGGGGAGAAGTACTATAAGGGTGCTTTTCCTTCGAATAATTCCGTAAGGTCAAAAATCGATTGGGAATCGAAAGCCTATGGTCATTTTCTCGAGAAGCATTTTATCGATGATCCAACAATTTCTGTTTCTGATGAGGAGCACGTTGCTTTCTTGGTATACTGGTTGTGCACTCACGTCTTCTGCCCCCGATCCATCAAAATTTCATCCCACCTGTATAACCTTGCCTATCTCCTTCACACCAGCCAGCCTAGAATTTGTTTAGCCAAACTTTTATTAGCCCATGTATATACTGCTTTAGATGAGGCTGTTGAGATTTTGAATACCCCCAGAGCTTCGGGGAATTTTTCAGGCCCCATTTGGTTTATCCAGTTATGGCTGAATTCGATTTTTGAGAGTATCCTTCCCCCAACTTCCAACATCCCCCCAAGTGTAGATTTAGAGGGTGCTCGATTATCTTCTCGCCATCCTCGCCACAAACCCGACGAAGCGACTTATCGTAGATACCTTAAGTTTTTGTTAACTAGGTTTCATTTTGACTCAACTTTGGCTCCTTTCACTGTGAATCTCAGACGAATAAGTGACCAACTTCGAGGACCAACGTGGTTTAAATCGAGATTTCCTGCTCTTACTCCGGGGCTACAGTCAGAATTGGTTGAAGTATGGAGCAGTTATTTGACTCACGATGTGTTAGTGTCGGGATTTCACTCAAAGGATCTTAAGCTTGTCACCTATTATCCCCAACTTTTCTCGAGGCAGTTTGGTTTGAGTCAAGCCTTACCTTTTTTCTCCCTCGATACCTCCCCAAAGTCCAAGTTAAGTGAATCGACAATTGGACGGGAGCTCACCAAATTGCTACCAAAAACCCTGATGCATTTTTATCCTTATGTTTTTTAGTCTAATTATTTATCAACCCTGGGTTTCTCTCAATGGTGGGCCGATTGGTTCTCGAGTAATCATTCTGATTTTGACGAAGTCCGACAAAAATTGACTGCTCATCCTTCTCTTGTGTTGCAGGACAAATCAAAGACGAAGAAAGGTACACACTCCCACTATCTTCAAATATCTCGATTCGAGAATTTTTATCGAGTTTGTTACAACCCTTTGAAATTAGAATCGACCTTTTATGACGCTGTTATTTCCTTAGCCAATAAGACAGACACTAACTGATCGAATCACAAAATAATTAATCCTCGAGGTAAAACCCCATTTGAAATGTATTGTCCCGATCACCTTCCCACTTTTCCTACAACACCTTTTGGGATTGCCAAACCTTTAACT